>LOJH01028048.1:0-17866 GCA_001685095.1 Ellobius talpinus
CTGCTTGGCCCATTAGCTCTAGCTTCTTATTTTCTAACTCTTACATCTTAATTTGTCCCATCTCTATTTATCTGTGTATCACCACGAGGGTGGGGCCTACTGGCTAATTTCCAGCATGTCTGTCTCTGGCAGTGGCTCCATGGCTTCTCTCTGACTCTGCCTCGTTTCTCCCAGAATGCCTTGCCAAATAAGGTACCGAGCCACAGGGCTAACACAGACAAAAATAATGGGCTAATATAAGTTATAAGAGTTAATAAGAAACCTGAGCTAACAGACCAATCAGTTTATAATTAATGTAGGCCTCTGTGTGTTTCTTTGTGATTGAACAGCTGCAGGATAGGGTGTGACAGAAACCCTTGTTTAGGTCACACAGATGTTTAGTAGAGGCTCGGGTGTGACATAGAACCACCACCAGACACTGAAGAAAGTATGGAACTTGAGTATACTGTCTGAAATCATTAGCTGTCTACATATAGGATGTAATATTATTTTTGATCATTGGAATTTTACTTTCAGGAGGAAAAGTGGTTCCTTCGCTTGGAATCTGCTTGTTTCTTAGGATTATTTGGGTTATCTTATATATGTTTTTGTCTTTGAGACAGGGTCTCACTGTATATTACTGTACAGTTTGGCTGGCCTGGAACTTTCTATCCTGAACTCAGAATTAATGTCTTCTGAATTCTGAGCTTCAATGCATTTTCCACCATGCCTAGCCAAGAAGGAAAATTTTAACTATTAGACACTCAAATGTATGTTTTTATGTTTCATAATCTAATATATTCTATCATCCCAGTGATTAAGTTAGCACTTTTTAAATAATTGATACTGTCACACATCACTTAAAATTAGGACCACTTCTAAGAAATCAGTCATGCCATGATTTGTGTTCACTTGTACACCATAGAGTGTATTTACACTAACTTAGGCTGTATAGCTTATTGCTCTGCCAGATTTATTCCACTAGACTGCTTTGGTTTGCTCTATCATATTGCTCATGCCGGATTTGTTCTGGCAAGTAATTTTACATTGCAAACAGCTTATTAAGAGTTTCCAACAGTCTTCAACAACCTTCATATCAAAGCACTTTTACACTCAATTTTCTTTTTTTTTCTTTTTTTTATTGAAAATTTCAACCTCCTCCCCTCCTCCCATTTCCCTCCCCTCCCCCTCCCCTTTCCCTTCCCTCTCCAGTCCAAAGAGCAGTCAGGGTTCCCTCTCCTGAGGGAAGTCCAAGGTCCTCCCCCCTCCATCTAGGTCTAGGAAGGTGAGCATCCANCAGTCAGCCCTGATTGTCAGCCACATTCAGAGAGTCTGGTTTGATCACATGCTCATTCAATCCTAGTCCAGCTGGCCTTGCTGAGCTCCCATTAGATCAGCCACACCGTCTCAGTGGGTGGGTGCACCTCTTGAAGTCCTGACTTCCTTGCTCATGTTCTCCCTCCTTCTGCTCCTCATTTGGACCTTGAGAGCTCAGTCCAATGCTCCAGTGTGGGTCTCTGTCTCTATCTCCATCCATCGACAGATGAAAGTTCTATGGTGATATGCAAGATATCACATCATTTAATGAATAACTATTTTTCAGTCTTTTAAATACCTAGAAGCTAGCATTTTCACCAGCAATGCAAAAAACATTTTTATTTGCTTTCTGTAATGGTTATGATTGTCATAATGTTAAGATGGCTGCATGATGAGCCATGCTCATCTTTAATACATTCTTGATATGTCATTCATCTCATTGTCATCAATAATACATATCCTTCCTTCCAAATTTTTAAATTTTACATTTTAAAACTGAGTAGTAATTTAAAAAAATAAAAGGTCTCAATATGACAATACAATGAATCCACACAAGGTATGTTCAGTGCCTGTCACCATTTAGTGCTTATGTTCTAACCTCACACCTATGATGGAGTACACATGCTTGACTGGTGAATATGAACAACCAATGATTATATAATTGTAGTATTTGATAACTTGATGTTCAATATTCTATTATTTACACTGGCCTCTTATCACCAATATTATTAACATTTACATATACAAATAATGGTAGCATGAATTTAAATCAAGCACAAGAGAAAATGCAGTGATGAGGAGACTTGTACATACCAAATGTATGAAGTTGTTACCAGTGTGATATGGCACACTGTTCAATAGTAAACACTTTCAAAAGTTGAAAACCTGCACTCTGAATATTTCTAAACATAATAGCATAGTAAAATCACATGACATTAGTATTAAAAATTAAACTATGATGGTTGGGCAATCTAGAACATTCTATAAACTATGCGCTGTAAGTTTCCAGTTTTCATAAGTTGTCACCCATGCTAGGGTGGGGTTTTTGTGATGTAGTTGCTTTTGAGTAACTTTTACTCCTTTAAGTAGCCCCTCTCCCATACTTCTGTAAGTATCCCCAGTCAATTTTATTGTTTCTTATTGATTTTTGGGAATCCTTACTTTGATCTCTTATTGATTCCCTTTTTTGGGTAAAGAAGACATTTGCTCACATCTTTCCTGAAACAGTATTGAAAATGCTTCAACTTTTTATCCATTTTTCAAAAGACAGTATCATTGAATTTTTCAATACCCTACCAATCACAGTTATTTAACTAGTCTATCATATCTTTTGAGTTGTTTCAGGGTTCTAGAGTCAACCTAGGTCTTATGTTCAATAAAAAATTATAGAATTTCACTGATTATTAAATTATTGCAGTGGAGAAAAACCAAATGTCCAAACAATTTTTTATTTTAGCAACAAAATATTTTTGTATACTCTAGCATTCTATGAACTGGGATGCCATAAATTATAATTGAAAGGTCTATAAAATTGAATCTGTCCATTAACACTGAACTGCTTCGCTAAGGTTTCCTTAACTGCCTCATGGGTGAATAACAATTATCAGGTATAGTCTCTAAATGTCAAGTATTCATGAAAAATAAATCAAATATTTTCTAGATAAGGAACTATCCTCAGTTTTAAAATGATTTATATAATGTATACCCTGCATTTATAATGTAAGTAATTGCAAAATATATACTATTAAGTAACTTTAGACTGAATAAAATGATGGACTCTTTCTATGATATTACTATGATTATCTTATATTAGCTAATATATGAAAATTTTGAATTAAAGCCAGGAGGTGGTGGTGCACACCTTTATTCCCAGTACTTGGGAGGCAGGGCCAGGCAGATCTCGGTGAGTTCTAGGCCAGCCTGGTCTACATGAGCTAGTTTTCCAGGACAGGCTCCAAAGCTATAGAGAAACCCTGTCTCGAAAAACAAACAAACAAAAAAATTGAATTAAATGATAGTTAATATTTTTTTCTATCTTTAATGTATTTTATGGCATTCAAATCACACACAAACACACACACATATGACTAGGTGCAAAGAAAATCATATTTTTCAACATGGAATTGTGGAATAACAACTTAAAAAATTTCACTCAGTAGTTTTTCAGACATATATCAATTATAATAACAATCTAAATTTATAGTATTCATACAAACATTCATGTTTAGAAAATGAGAAAGAACACTTTAAGGTTAATTAGACAGATATATAGTAGGTTGATATCCATTAAAATAGGTATTCCTTTTTTAATTAAATGATTGCCAAAATTACTGGCTGTCAGAGATTTCTACTCTCTAGAGGTTACTGTCAACAGATGTAGCTAATAGCCAGACCTTGTATTTCTTGTATTTCAGTAACAGAGAATTAGATATGTTTCTACCTCAAACAAAATCTATGGATCCAACTAAGATTCCAGTTCCTTTGTAGAGATAACATTGGATTCCACCCAGGGAGTCATTTGACTACAGAATGTTTTGTTCTAGGGAGTGAGAGTAAATTGTGTTGTTCTGGTAACAGAATGTTTAACTATAAATGTAGCCTGTGATCTTCAATTGGTATATACATTTCCTTGTATCATATTAATGCAATTTTTTGTCTTATTCAGGCCTTTTGTAGTCAGGGGTGTTTTAAGGAATGAGGAATTTAACATGAGTGAAATCCAGTACTCACTGGAACTCCTTCCTGATACTATCCTATATGTTGCTCCCTTTTATTATTTTCATTCTTATC
Organism: Ellobius talpinus; assembly: GCA_001685095.1. NCBI lineage: Eukaryota > Metazoa > Chordata > Mammalia > Rodentia > Cricetidae > Ellobius > Ellobius talpinus. Next base: position 4,087 of record LOJH01028048.1, read on the forward strand.
TTCACATTCTTTAATAATATTTTATAAATTTCCAAGCCTCTATGCTGGCAAGAGGTATTTTGTATATTGAGGCTGGTCCCCAACAGATGTGATGTATTAGTTATTTTTCTATTGCTGAGATAAAATGACGTGAGCAAAACCACATATAGAAGAAGCAGTTTGTTTGGTTCATAAGCTTTCAGAAGGTTAGATTCCATAATAATAATTTTGACAGGGAGCATGACAGTAAGCAGGTATAATAATGGAACAGAGCTGAAAGTTTGATTCCTGATCTACATACAATAAGCATAAAAGATACCTTAAAATATATCCATTGCTACAAATCTTCACCACTTGCTCTTTGCAAAAGAATTCCTCCACCAAGACCCCATAATCCTCTGTGAATAGCCAAAAAAAGGCCATCAAGTATTCAAATGCTTATTACTTAAGCAAGAAGCATCTCATCCAAACTTTCATACTTAATCGGAAGGTACAGGACCAACACTAGTTCAATTCACATACTATAACATCTGATAGCATTTCCATTGTTGATAAAGCTCAGTGACATAACATAAGTACGTAAATAATATTCACTGAATTTTATTTCACTATCAAACCTGACTGATTATTATTTTTGTTATATTAAAACTGTATTCCAATTTGAATACTTGTTAAATTTTACATCTCTTCATTGAAAGTCTTATATTGGTTCTGAAAAAATTTAAACTTTCTTGAAACTAGTTATCAAATTTAATATTATAAAACAATAACCATTTTACATGGTTTTGACTCAATCATACATGGAATAAAAATCCAGTGTTTTTTCCCCATTTTGTGGACATATTTTTCTACTGTTCTCCATATATAAGAACATACATATCTGTAATAATGAATAAAATTAGATCCAACATTCAATGGATAATTTATCATTTATGTAAAAAATAATTTCATATAGAAGATCTGAACTATTGACAAGTATACCCTATTTTCCCTAATGTGATTTCATAGAGAATTTATTAGTTCAATCTGATATGTAGACAAATTTGTGCTTTTGTCTTTGTACCCTATAATGTAATAGAACCATAATGAAGCTGAAATATCACCTGTGGGTGCAGAATTAAATGATGTGTGAGAAGCTGCCAAACACAAATCACCTGTTTGTATTATACTTTTGTGGACCCAGTTTTATTGCCAAAGAAGAACATAAAACTATAGAGATGGTTTTATTTTCCTGTCTTTTGTAGGTCAACCTTACAAATTCTAGATCCTCCTCTTTCTTTAGTGTAAACTGTCAGACGTCCCACTGAGCCATCCTCTAGCTGGCTCATTGAAAACCTCACCATGTATTTGTGAATGATGTAAACCACATGAGGGGAAGAAACATAAATTATGCCTTCTTACTGGAACAACTGCATATCTCACAGGGTTCAGAGATAATGTGTTTTCCAATACATAAAAAATGAGAAATGACAAAAATTGCATCATTTAAATTCAATTTAACAAAATAAAATTAATTCATCACCTTCCAGAAAACAACGAATCACTGCATATTTGCACATGGTCCTGGAAAGACAGCAGTCCTAGTAAAGAAAAAATAGAAGCCATAAAGAAGCTTTCATATTTACTAGCAGTGGAACCAGCAGTAGTCCCTATTATTAACATTTGAAACAATTAGAAAAGAGTATGAAAATTAAATTAATTTCTCACTGATTTAATAAAAATAAGCAAAACTATTATAGAAATAAAGTCTTGGGTAATATTATATGAGTGCCCCAGACTGAAAATACGACAGACTTACACACTGCTCTCATCAGATTTACCTCCACAGCACTACTGATGTCCAGTATGAATAAATGCTAGTATTATTCTCATCATAATTTCAGTAAATATACACTGAGAAAGTTAACAAAAGTCCCAAATTTGAACTATGAATTTTGTCTGAACATGAAACATATTCCCTGAAAATGAATTTATCAGTGCTTTTGCAATATTTCTTTGTAAGTATTTTATTTTTATTATTATTTTACTTTATATTTTGTATTCTTGTATGCAAGTGCATTCAGTGTCCACAGAGGCCAGAAGATGATGTCAACATGGAAAAGGAGTGACAGAGGGTTGTGAGCCACCATGTAGATACTGTGAATTGAACCTGACTCTTCTGAAAGAGCAGCAAGTGCTCTTAACTTCTAATCCATTTAGTGTTATTACCAGTCCTTTTAGAATGTCATTGAAAAATGTTAGGCATATGTGAAAAGATACAAAATTTGAAACTTCTGATAAATTTATTCTGCATATTCAATAAAGAGGCAAAAAGAGTTAAATAGTGTTTAATTGTTGATGATTGCTGTTTAGGTTCATCGTAGGAAAAATTCTTAGAATTTAATTTGCCATTTGTTTTTGAGATGCACAGTACATAGGGAAGGATACATCTGTTCACTGTCTTGCATAAGGTAAATTTATCCAATTGGAATAACTGGGAAAATTGCAGTAAGTGTCTTTGGCATTAAAAATTAGTGGTTGGTGCTATATGGTGAAACATTTCATGTCTTTCTGATAGCAGTGGGTTGAATGAGAACCTATTTTACCTTCTGAATGTAACCAGTTGTGGCAAAGAATGCAGATGAGTGAATAGCAAAAACATTAGTCAGTGTATTAAGATATATTGCTAATTTGGTAATAGATATGAGACATAAATGTAATGTGTAAATCTTAAAGTTTATTGTGTTAAACATGTCACATTTGCTTATAAAATAAGGACATGATCTGTAGCTCAATAATATTCAACATGTTCATATTCTTTAAGTACCCTGTCTTTGCTCCATACTCTGACCTTCTAATAAAATTGTATACTTCTTCAAATTAGACCTGAGTAGCTATTGAACTTCCCTACATCCACCATTGAACTAGTCATTCTTGAGAAGAAAATATTTTATTTAAGTTATTTATTCATTCTTTTTTATTTCTTTGACAAATGTTTCTTCTCAAGTGTATTTATGTGATGGGTTGATGAGAGACAATGAGGACAGACTTACTCCTGACAGGCAATTCACTCTCCCTTGGAAATTCAAGTAAAAGAATGCAGTTATTTTCTTTAACTGACAATTGCTCAATAAATTAAACTTAACAGTATGAGTCTATGTGATTATTTAAGTACAATTGAATTTGAAGTCTTTTTAATAATTTAGTTGATACACTTATCTACTGTGAATAGTTCTTCATAAATCTCTGAAATATAAATCTTTTGTATTTTTTGCATACTTTGCATGAAATGATTCTATCCCTAACAGCTAACTAGATTTTCAGAAATTTTGTCTTTCTGGTTGTTTATTAAATCTTTCTTTGAAAATAAAATAATTTTACTGAGATTATTTTTTACAAAGCAAAAATATAGCTACAATGACATTTTTGCATGTGCTTTTAAATCCAAGATGAAAAGTGAATTAAAAGTGTTACCTTTATTTATTTTTGTTTGTAAAGTAACCTAAAGTGTGTATATATATGTGTGTGTGTGTGTATGTGTGTGTGTGTTTATGTGTGTGTTTATATCTAGTTTTATCTGTGCATCTTAGGCTGGTCTCCAAGATTGTACCTTCCTGCCTCACTTTCAGGTACTATCCTCAAGGCTTGTGCCTCTAGGTGGTGGGGTACTAAAGTTCTTTATGGGGCAGTTTTCAGGTAAGTTGGAGGTGGACAGGAGACTTCATTGAAAGACAAGATAGGTGAGAAAATAATGAGGAATAAAATTAAACTTGAAATGTTGCTAAAATGTATAAAGTCATACAGAAGCCACAGTGGCCATTATCTGAGTTGTTATCAAGAGAGATAAAAGTGTTACAACATTCGCCAAATTAAACATCATTTTGTTTCAACTAAAAATTGAAACCAGAGTGAAAGAGATTAATATTAAAGAACGAATCCTGGTTCATGAAGTGGATTTTAAGTCTTAATAAGTATTATAGAGCTTATCAATGAAGCTTTGTTATATGCCTTAGGCCAAGAATCACTACAATAAAAATTTGGCATGGAAATTTTACTACTGTTGGAATTGGAAAATATATTTTATAAACCATATAAGATTCAAAAATGATTCCTTAAGAAGATGTTATGGAATTCCAGGTCAGAGAATGGATATATGGTTGTGTGAGTACCCTTGAAAAAGAAGGAAGTAGGGAAAGTTTAGCAAGTAGAATGAAAGTGACATGATATATTTTTGGAGGTGAAGGAATAAGAGTAAGATTATGCAATGTTCTTGTCTTGCCTTATAGGTTAATTGTTACAGCATGCTTTGGCATAGGGAATATTATAGCAACAAAAGAATGCCTTCTCAGTTTTGAATGCTCTATTATTTTTCTTGGTGTATCTATTTCTACTTCCCAGGAGGCAATTTTAACTCTGTGTTGGAGTTCCCACCAATGTTCGGGGAAGCAGAAATAAACACCGAAATGTAACAACATGAGGTCAGGAGTGGATATTATTTCCAGGATTAGAGCATATAATTGGAAATGAATCTGACAATGACTCATGTGTGTTTATCAATGTTTAAAGAGAAGAAAATATTAAATTTAGATTCAAGAATATAACTGACACTTTATACAAATATGTGCAGAAAATATACTACTAAGGATTCAATAGAAACAACAGGATAACTCAGTTTTAATTAGCAGATCAATTATAAATATTATTTATGTTCACCTCATGTAAGTAGGAAAATTAAACTTGTGAGGTTTTAATTTCTTTGCTTACTAAACTTTAAAATAAAATCTACTCATATCCATTTGATGGGCATTGTGTGGTATTTGCACAGTCACTTATCAGATCAACTTTGTGGACATGGCTGTGTACTTTTTAATGTGAATATTTAAAGGTCTTCTAAATTTGTAAAGAATTATGTACTAAAATCTGATCTCTGCATTGGCTTCATCATATTCTTCCTTTAAATTTTTTGTTGGTGGAAGTGCATACACTGCAGCTAAGGCAAGTCTGGAAGAAACTATGTAATACAGTCTGGACCTGAACATGCAGTTCTTCCATTTCACACTTCTGCCTTCAGAGATTAAAGGCATGGGCTACTATGTCTGGATCATAACATGTTTTAAAATGTGTCTATATTTTATTTGTTTTACATGATATATTTTTAGAATTTGTGTATGAATGAGAATGATTCCAGAAATTCAGCTACTGCTACAGATTATGAATTTATTCCCTTCAAAAGTGAATATCAAAGATACTAGATCACATTTTCAATATGTAGAACATTAATTGAATGAGATTAGAACTGTAATTTTAATTTAAAAATTTTTGCCTAAATATCGGAATACATTAACGTGTCTGTGCATGTCTGTTTTCATACACTTTATCAATAAAAAGAACAATGAACAAAAAGAATATATAGTCAACTACTTTAAATAATGTTTTGATAATCTTTATTGCCAACAGAATTATGAAACAAATTCTTTAACACTATAGGATCAAAATAAAGGATTGTTCAATTCAGTACAAAGCTGTCACCTACATGATATTTCATTAATTTACCTAACACGCTCTCATACAGATTTTCCTATAGATTTTGCTTATAGTAAATTATTAGAAATAGTAGCAATCTCATAATATATCCTGATTATTTCACATAAGCATTTGTAGGTACCATAAAGAGTGAGGTCTATGTTCTGATAATGGACAGGAGAATTTTAAAACAGCATTTTGAGTAGCAATTAGAATTTGACGACAATTGGAAACATTGTCACATGAAGATATATATCAACCTTATTCTCTACTTTGATTTTAGTACTAATTATAAATTATAATTGTGATTAAATGACTTTAAACAATTTAACATAATTTATATAACGTATAATCCCTTTGTTCGGTTTGCAGTTTTATTAGAGAAATGAGTTATCACAACACCTTATACTAATAATGTACTATCATTTCATTTTTTTAAATGAGGACATTGAACTATATTCTAGTTAATTAACTTTAGAAAATGAAGAATTAATGAGCACATTGGCTTCAGTTTTAGTGAAGGTTAGGAAAGTGAACTGACAGGGTACCCACTGATGTAATTTACTCACTCCCTCCTTTTAGCCTAATGGCATTAATTCTACAAGGGTTATAACCAGTACACCTTGGAGAACTAACCTAATTTTCCCCAGTTCTAAGGTCGAAAAGGTGACCCATTATTAAAAATGGCTCTCAGTGGGGCTCACCATCATTGCTTAAAATCATGTGCTTTTTGCTTCACAGCACCATTTACTGAGAAGCACAAAATGACTAGCTAGATAATTGTAGATTGCAGTGTTCCCTAGAGACAATGGATTTTATTAGTTTTAGTTGTTTCCGTAAATCAGAAGTTGATGAGACTTTGTCCTAAAGAAGATGCTGACAGTAGATATATAGATATCAAATTTTGTTTTGATAAGTATTTTCAGATTTCTTACTATTACATCCTCTTCTCCAAGGTAGAGACACGTGGCTACTCCTGAGGGACTAGACATCTCCACGGTGTGTCCCAGTGCGCCTAAGTTAGCTTTAATGATCACAATTACATGGATTTAATTTGTACCATAGATATCCATCAAAATCTATGTTTTTTTTTCAACTGCCATGTTGGATACACAACCTACTTATTCATATTATTTTAATATTATCCCAGGGATTAACACTTGAATTCAGCATACTAGGCAATGTATGAAAGAATTTTAAAAGATCTTAAGAGATCCTGGAGACAAAAATATTGAAGGCTATGTGATTTATATTTATGGAATTATTATGGAAAGCAGTTGAGGAGAGAACTGAATAAGTATTTTTCATACTGTAATCAGAAATCACTCTTTTTATAATTTTGAAATTTGACTTCCAGATTTGTCCCTTTTCTGGAGTTTCTAACTTGGAATTTTATGTATCCCTAAAATTACTTATGTGTGATGTTCTCTCTTTCTATATACTGTTTTTCATTCAGAAGCTGAAGATAATTCCAAATCAACTACCTAGTGGCTGCTACCACCTGTTCCCTGACAAATAAATGTATCCTATAAAAACACTGTCTCTCTATCCCCTCCTTCTGCTATCTTTTTTGTCAGAAATCTTAGCATGTAGCCGTTCTTTCCCTTGTAAATAAAGACATACTTATACTCCTTGAGTATTAAGCACTAAAATATTTCAAGTCAGGTCTCTCAGGATTTGTCTCAATAGGTCATTTTATAGAATAAACATGCATTTTTATGCCACATTGGCCAATGCATTTATCTGTGTTCTAAGGACTTATGAAATTAAATTCGCTAAAATCTTTACTAGAACCATGAACAGAAAGGATACAAAAACCTAACTTAGCCAGTGATACTTAATAATTAAATTTAAATGAATTAAATAAGAAGCATAGATAATGTCTATGAATATCTATGAGTATATATGCATATATACATGTATATAAAGTTTAGCACACTAACATATATCTAAAAAGTGTTATATCATCTAGATATTAGATTTTCAGTTATAATATATATATATATGTTCTAAAGCTTATAAGCTTAAAATATTCAAATTTTATAGGGGAATAAATTCAGGGCTTAATATAATATATAATTATAGTCACTGATATGGTAAACAATAACAATGTGATTATTTAACTTTAACTAAATTTATAGTCAGAAAGGAGTACTGCAATATAATCCCATGAAGCTTTTATGCAGCTGTTTCTAATGGTCGCATTCTAAAAATATTACTACAGTGTAATATTTAGGCCATTAAATCAGTCGAGATAAATATGTTTGACTCATGATTTACATATATAACATTCTTTGTACTATTCCTTTCAGAGGTATTCAATGTAATTTAGATGAGTGAAATGATGTTTTATACTCTAATGACATCATTTTGATTATGCATGCTTAGTTCATTATAGTGAGAATCTATAATGAACTTTTAACATGTTCTTCCCATGCCCTACTAAACTTTCTTCTCATATTAACATCAGTTAACTTTGCTTGTTACACAGCTTTTTTCTATTTTCATTTTCTATTATTATTTCTAGTATTTTCTATAATTTTATAAAATATATATAGATATTTGATTTTGTATCTATAGTATCTAAGAGTACCTATCAAAGAAAAAACACAGTTTTAGTCACTAAATATCATAATCTCTAGTTACATTCATTTTTCTACAAACAAAAAAACCAAAAATTTTTATTAATATTTGAAAAGAATTCTACTTTGTACATAAACTACATTTTTCGTATCCATTCCTGTGAAACTGGATAACGAGACTTACTATGGGAAACTGATCTTGTATGCTGTAAAGATCTGTCAGTTGTATAGATTTAATAAAATGCTTATCAGACTGTAGCCAGGCAGGAATTATAGTCAGACAACTAGAATAGGAGAATTCTGGGAAGAGGAAAGGTTCACTCTGAAGTCATCACCCAGATGCAGAGGAAGCAAGATGAGAATGCCTTGCTGAATATCAAGCCACGTGGCTGACACAGACAAGAATTATGGTTTAACATAGGATGTAAGAGTTAATAACCCTGAGCCAATAGGCCAAGCAATTTATGATTAACGTAGACCTCTATGTGTTTCTTGGGACTGAATGGCTGTGGGACCAGGTGGGACAGAAACTTAGTTATTATGAGTTGTGATTCAATAAAAATTAAAGTGCAATTTCCTTTGGAATATGTTGAGCTGGTTGAATGTTTTGATTTAATATTAAGAAATTGTATTGTAAGAACACGGAAATTTTAAGAAACTTTGCTTGATCAAGAGCTGATGAAGGCACTGGATTCAAGAAACTTTGGAGCATCAATAGTTAGCTGGAAACAGAAACCTTTGCAAAAGTGCAGACCAACAGTCCCTAGCAGCTAGCCCCCTGTCAACACTCAGCATTGTGGTCCAAAACAAGAGCAGAAATAACTGCTTGGGAGGAGGGCGGATGCACAGAAGCAGAAGTAGTCCATACCCTGTACTCCAGAAGTAGCCCATACCCTGTACTGCAGAAGTAGTCCATACCCTGTACTGCAGAATTAGTCTATAACCTGTACTCAGCAAAACCAACCACCTTGGCCATAAGTAAACCTCTGTTTTCAACCATATTTAGGTTTAAGCAATTAAATTCAGTAGAAGTTGTTTTGCATCTTCTATTTTCAGTTGATATAGAATTATATATTTAAGAAAACTCTGGATCCAGATATTCATAACAATTTATAAAGATATGAAAGGTTTTCTCCATTTTTTAAATATTTTTTTCCATCTGGTGCTTAGTTTCCTGGATTTCTTTGGAGATCATTGTGGATTATTTTTTTTTAATGTGAACTCTCATATTTGACCAGTGGCATAAGTTTTGTAAATTTATCTTTGCCTTTGATAAGACTTTGAGTCATATTGTGCTAACTGGAAGTGGCAGTATTATATTAATAGTGGTGCAAGTAGGTATTCTTGCATTCTTTGAAATATTAGCATTCAGTGCTAAAATTTAAGTTGGTAACTGTTGGGTTTTTTTTTCTTCTAATTCTTTATTTTTCAGCATATATTCAGTAACATGACAATTCTCATTTTTGTTTTTCTGAGAACTTGTAGGATGTATCTTTCCTATATGTGCCGCAATGCGAAAATTCCACTTTAAAAATTAATTAAACAACAGAACCCATACACTCACAGTTTTGGGGAACTAAAATCCATCGTTGGGGTAGAAGTATATTTGGGTTTTCATGCAGACTTTTTTTTTGACTTGCAGACATCTGACTTCCCAATCTGTCTTCACACAGTGTCTAATTGATGCATATCTCCGAAGAGACATCTTTCTCCCTCTTCTTCTAAGGCAACTGATTATATTGAGTCAAAACCATCCTGATGACCTCATCTAGTCTTAGTTGTCTCCTAGATACCTTGTCTCCTAGTAGGATCCAGTGAATATTGGAGCATAACATAGGAATCTTGGGAGAATTCTGCAATAAAATCATCTGGCACTGGGCTTTTCTGGGTTGATAGATTTTTAATTACTGCTTCTAATTTACTAAGTGTTATAGGTCAATTTGAATTTCTTATCTGATCTTGAGTTAGCTTTGGTAACTGATAAGTATTGATAAAATTATCCAATTTTATTTTATGGTTTCCAATTTGGAGGAGTAAAGGTGTTTAATGACCTCATGATTTTCTGTATTTCCTTGGTGTGTTATGGTACTTTTCATTTCCAGTTTTGTTAGTTTGGTTATTCTCTCCCAGTCTTTTAGTAAATTTGGATCAGAATTTATGTGTTTTAATGATTTTCTCAAAGGTTCAATACTTCGTTTCACTGATTCTTTGAATTGTGCTTTTACTGTTGTTGTTACTATTATATTTTAAACAATGATTATGATTATTTCTTGTATTATAACCCTTTTTGGGTATGATTTGTTCTTTTTCTCTATAGCTTACAGGTGAACTCTTAAATTACTGCTATAAGATCTCTCCAAACATTTTTTATATAGACAATTAGTACAATGAGCTGACCTCTTACAACTGCATTCCTTGTTTTATATACATTTGGATATGTTCTGTATTCTTTTTCATTCAATTATAGAAAGCCTTTCATTTATTTCTTAATTTCTGACTTGACCCAGTTTATTCAGATTGAGCTATTCAGTTTTCATGAATTTGTAAGTCTTCTGTTGTTTCTGATGTTGTGATATCCAACTTTAATCCATAGTGATCATACAGGATGCAAGACATTATTTAAATTTTCTTGTGTCTATTGAGACTAGCTTTGTATTTTAGTATGTGATCAATTTGGAGAAAGTTAAATGAGGTACTGAGTAGAAGTTAATATTATTTAATGTGTAGTTGAAATGTTCTGTAAATTTATGTTAGGTCCATTTGCTTTATAATATCAATTAGCTCTATAATTTGATACTCATTATTTTCTGGATAGCATATCAGTTAGTAAGAGTGGGCTATTGACGGCTTATACTATCATGTGTGAGGGTGATTTAAACTCTAGTAGTGTTTCTTTTGTGAACCTGGGAATCCTCGTCCTCACATAGATGTTAATACCAATAATACTAAATTACACCAAAAAATATAAACAGATTGAACAATGTCCAACTGATTTTATAAGGCAACAATTACACTGATACTTAAAACACATAAATACCCAACAAAGAGAGAAAATTACAGAGCAACATGCATTATGAACACATATGCAAAAATACCCAATAAAATGCTTGTAAACTGATTCCAAGAATATATCAAAAGTGTCATCCACCATGATCAAATATGCTTCATCCCAGAAAGGCAGAGATGATAAAACATGTTTAAATTGACAAATCTAATCCACAATAAACAAACCGAAAGACAAAAGGCAAAAGCAAAAACATATGATCATGTCATTAGATGCAGAAAAGTTCTTTGACAAACTCCAACAGTCCTTCATTATAAAAGTCCTGGAGTGGTTAGAGATACAAGGGCCATACAATGATAGAATAAAGGCATTTTACAGCAGTCCTTAGCTAACATCAATGTGAATTGAGGGGAACTCAAAACAATTCCACTAAAATAAGGAAAAATACAACATTGTCTACTCTCTCTATACCTATTAATTATCATACTTGATGTCTTAGCTAAAGCAATAAAACAACTGAAACAGGAAAAAAGTGACTCAAATTGGAAAGGAAGAGATTATAATATCCATAATTAAAGTTTAAATGATAGAATATTTTAGTGCACAAAATTCCACTGGGGAACACCTATAGGTGATATACTTTTTCAACAAAATAGTCAGATACAAAATTATCTCATATAAATCAGTAACCCTATAACCAAATGTAAAAAGAATTGGTAAAGAAAAAGGGTGAACAACACATTTCTGAATAAAATCAAAAAATTTAAAATATCATGGTATAAATCTAGTGAAGTAAGTGAAAGCCTTGTGTGAAATAAGCCTTAATACACTGAAGAAAGAAACGAATGAATTATAAAAAGACAGAAAGATCTCCCACACTCACAGATCAGCAGGATTAATATAGTAAAAATGGCTACCATACCAAAAAACAATCTACAGATTCAGTCCAATCACCATCAAAAATCTAAAAGAATTCTTCACAGATGTTGAAATAAAAATATCCAGCTTCATACAGAAGTATAAAATATGTAGGAGAGTTAAAAATAATTCTAAATAATAAAAGAACTGCTGGAGTTGACACCATTCCTGACTTTAATGTGTCCTACAAGCTAAATAACAAAAACACAATTGTTTTCTCACAAAAGAGGCATATCAGTCAAAATAACAGAATTGAAAACCCAGATATAAGTCCACAGACTTATGAACACCTGATTTTTGGTAAGGAAAACAAAAATACAAACTGAAAAAAAAAGACAACATCTTCAGTAAATTATGGTGCTCAAACTCTGCTGATATATGTAGACGGATCTTAACAGATCCATATGTCTTACTCTAGACAAAACTCAATTCTTAATGGATCAAAGAACTCAACATAAAACCGGAATCACTGAATCTGATCAAAGAGAAAGTGTGAAAAGAAGAGCAAAAGTCTTTCTGAACAAAACACTATTAGCACAGCTACTATGATGAAAAAAATTAATAAATGGGACCTCATAAAACTTAAAAGTTTCTGCAATACAAAGGACATTATCATTTGGATAAAGTGTCAGCCTCCGGAACAGGAAAATACTTTTAATAACGGTATATACAATAGACACTTAATATCCAAAATATATAAAGAATTCAAAAATAGCAAGAAAACAAGTAACCCAACTTGAAAAGGAGGTAAGGATCTAAACAGAGAATTCTAAATAGAAGAATTCCAAGAGGCTGAGAAACATTTAAGAAAACGTTCAAAATCCTTAGGCACCAGGGGATTAAAATCAAAACTATATGATATTTCATCTTAAATATTTTAAAATGGGTACAATACATTTATCAAGAGACAGCTCTTTGGAAAGAGTATGGCGTAAGAGGAATACTCATACATAGTTGGTAGGAGTATAATCTAAAAACAGTTACAATGGAAATCAGTGCAGTGGTTCCTCAGGTAGATGGGAATTGAACTGTGTCATGATCCATCTATACCACTCTTAGGCATATACTTTATTAGGCATGCTTCATCTTACCACAGAGGAACTAGCTCAACCTTGTTCATAGCTGCTCCATTCACAATATCCAGAAGATGGAGGCAAACTAGATGTCACTCAATAGAAAAAAAATGGATAAAGACAACATGGTACACTTATAAAATGGCACAATTAAAAAAATGACACCATGAGTTAGCAGAGAAATTAATGGAACTAGAAAAATCGTTCTGAGTGAGGCATCCGAGTCTCAGAAATACAAATATAATATGAATTTTCTTTTTTTTTCTAAGACAGTGTTTCTCTGTAGCTTTGGAGCCTGTCCTAGAACTAGCTCTTGTAGCCCAGACTGGTCTCGAACTCACAGGGATCCACCTGCCTCTGCCTCCTGAGTGCTTGGATTAAAGGTGTGTGCCACCACTGCCCGGCAATATGCATTTTCTTATATGTGGATATTAACTGCTATGATATTTAAGTTACAATCCCTAGAAGCACACAGAGTAGATATAGAGTAAGTGACTAGGGGAGAGAGATAGATCACCTCAGAAAAAGAAAATGGAATAGTTATGGGTAGAAGGGGAGGTGAAACAAGAGAATTGAGGAGAAATGGGGAAGGATGAAGCAATTTTGGTAGAGAAACAGTTAAAATTAAGAGCTGGACTGGGACTGATGGAGTATGTGATCAATCCGGACTCTGAACGTGGCAGACAAAGAGAGCTGACTGAGAAGCCAAGGACAATGGATCT
>LOJH01028049.1:0-11051 GCA_001685095.1 Ellobius talpinus
TGCTCCATCAGTCCCAGTCCAGGTGGCCTTGGTGAGCTCCCATTAGATCAGCCCATTTATCTAATGTGTAAAGGAGGACCACTGATTTTTTTTTGAGTTAATCTTCTATCCTGCTATATCACTGAAAGTGTTTATGAGTTGAAGTTCCTTGGTAGAATTTTTGGGGTTGCTTAGATAAAATATCATATCATCAGCAAATAGAGTTTGACTTCTTCTTTTCTGATATGTATCTGTTTGGTTTCCTTATGTTGTCTTGTTGCTCTAGTTAGGAACTCAAGAACTATATTGAATAGATATGGAGAGAGTGGACAACCTTGTCTTGTTCCTGATTCCAGTGGTATCGCTGTGAGTTCCTTTCCATTTAGTTTGGTGTTGGCTGTTGGCTTGCTGTATATTGCCTTTATTATGTTTAGGTAAGTTCCTTGTATCCCTGCTCTCTCCCATGGCAACTCTTATAATAAAAACATTTAATGGGGATAGCTCACTTACAGTTTCAGAAGTTTAGTCCATTATCACCATCAGAGGTCCCAGACTTGGGTACAACTGGACCCACAGAATTCCTGGCTCAGGTCTACTCCCTCAGAGGTCCCAGACTCACAGTTCGACCAACAGAGGTCTCTGACTCTGGCCCACTCCCTCAGTGGTTGCTCCCCTTTACCTGCTCCTGTGGAGTTTGCTGTCTGAGGCCTGCTCCTGCCTTGGTCACTGGCTCAGTCCTGTTTCTGTAAATGTCCTTGGTCTGGATCTGCTCCTGCTTCTGTGGAGTTCACTGTTTCATGCATGCTCCCACCTAGCCCAGGGTATTCACAGACTATTAGGACTCCTCTTTCTTGAGTTTCATTCTAAGACATAGAGGTTTCTGCTTAAATTAGCCACCTTTACACGGATAATTTCTGTTATATATTTCAGAATTTGTCTTAAGACGGCTCCATCAAAACTTGCTACAAGGTGAAATCCTTTAAATAAAGCATAAAGCAATGTCGTAACCTTCATATAGTGCATAGAAAAATTATAAGAAAGAATGGTCTTTAAATACAATAATATAGCTATTTCTTATCATACAACATTTCTGAGGGTAGATGATCTTTAATAAAACTATGCAGGAATGAATGTTTCACATTTGGCATCAAAGTATGTATTATGACTGAGATAATGCATTATTTTATGTCTGAATGCTATAACAAATTAGGACAATTTTGGAGGCTTAAAGATATGACATAAGTCTTGAATTAGAGAGAGAACAAGGGGCACACATGGAAAACACTGGAGGTGGGTATTGGAAGGGGATATAATATAACTGTATTTCAGTTTCAATAAGTAAAAAAAGAATAAAGAAAAATATCATCTTATTCCTAGTGAAATTTAGTAAGTGCACTTCTGGTATGGACTCCCTGTGCTGTAAATGAAGACAGGTATTCTGAGACTCATCCCATTAGGGTTTTAACCCAAAATGGAATGCTGAGGCCACATGAGTTCATCCATGCCATGTGTTTTCCCATAGGTCATATATCTAGATAACATCGCATTTGAAAATAAGACTCTCACAATTGAGTTTGTGGGGATGCAAGCTGTATACAGAAGTTGTTAAAGACCAGCTTAAAGGTAACCAGACGTAGTATTACTTTTTTTAGCTATTCCTCATATAAGGTTACCAGAAATTTCTAATTATGAAGTATTTGTCAAATAAATATTGATTTATTTTCATGTGCCAGACTTATCTTCTTAGCTATTTTTCATACAGTCAGTTGCTTAGCTGCCTACCATCTGCCTACCTTTGGTATGGTCTTTTTCATCTTACTATCAGCTATGCATTATTTTGATCCCATTGAAAAAGGAAAGATAAAAGGATCAAAATCTAGTAATTTTCAAGATAATAGTCTAATAAATTTCAGCACTCATAATAGAAAAAGATAAGATAAAAATAATTTATGGTAGTGTATTTTTTCTGAAATCATAAAAATATTGGTAAAAATGTTATATTATTTAGATAGGAAACAAAGGTTCTATTGTAATGACAAGGTTAAAATTTTTTCTTCTCCTGATATTTGGAAGCTCGATTAATTATGCACAATATTAATAATGGTATTATATACTCATAACATTATCCATATTGTTAATATCAGTATTGCTTAATGCAATGAGATATTGCATGTTTTTTTCAGAGAGACACTCATAAAAATTACTGTGTAAACACTAAAAAGTTTCAAAAAACTTAAATTAGCAAATGTCCAGATTTTCTGATTGTATTAGGCTGTATCAAGATGATGTGCTTCTACAATGCTAAAATATTAACACTGTCCAGAAAAGTTATGAAACTAGAATGTTCAAATGATTATTTGATTACAGCATTAAACTCAATAAAGGTATTGTTTTTCCATGATAGCTTAAGGCTTTTACATTTCCAAACTAAATTCATATACTTGTAAATAAGAAAAATTGAGAAGCTCTTTCTTGACCTTAGTAGCATCTACTTTTGTTCAATAGCACCTGAAATTCTGAGTTTATTCGATTTATATTCATCCACTGAACATAATTTAGTGAAAAAACAGTAGATTATTAATGTGTACAAGGAGTGTAGGCACTAATTTTATTGCCAGTAGGAACAAGCAAAAATCTACCAGATTTAAATAAACAAAAAGTGAATGTAGTTGTGACTATATAACCTGAGTTTTCAAACTAATATAGAAGACGCTTAGGGGAAGAAATGTAAATTTAACGTACATGATGTTTATAAAAGTGTCAACTACCTAATTTTTATACAGTAAAATTTGATCTCACTAAATAGTATTTACTTTCTAAAGTGAAATTCCCTTCATTATCCTGTATTATTGTATATGTTCTTTGTACACATGTCAATCTCTTTATGGTATAATCACATAGCAAAGAGTGTGAAACAGGCTAAAAACAGTGTATCCCTTGTTAATTGTGCCAAATATGGTTTTTGGGTTTTTTTTGGACTTCTAGGAAGCATACTCATTAAAGATAGCTGTAGACTAATTTAAAATTGAATATAGAACTAACACAACTTAGGATCCAACCTCCACTGATTGGAATCTTTTGCAACAGTGTCTGTGGATTTTAGAAGCACAGATCATAATATGTTCTATTTTCCCTTATGCATTTTTGGCTGATTTTAAATTAAAAAAAAAAACTGAACTGAGGTTTCCTGAAACAATGAAAAGAGTCAATTTAATGTTTGGGTTACTCCCCTGTTTTACATAAAACCACCTAAAGACTAAGTTGTATTGTGTACTCCTGGGAGACCAGCAAAGATGGTACTGGAAGATGGTAATTACAATACCAATCTGTATTTCTGAGAGGTCTCCAATAACCAGGAGAAAAAGAAAATATAAATATATTAGTCTGTTGAAATAAGAGCAATGTTTTTTTGTGGAATTGATTCCTAATAAATAAAACTGGGTAGGATACACTCACTACATAGATTATCAAACAGAAATTCTTTTCTTTTGGGACATTTTATAATTTCAAAACATTACTGATGGACAAGGAACACATAAATTTTTCACATATTTGCATGAAATGAATTGCTAGAATACCACTAAATAGTGCTCTTTTGAACCTCTTGATATTATTACATTTTATTTTTGAAAACAAGGGTAAAAGATGACTGTTGTCAAAAATAACAAAGTGTAAAAATGTATCTGCCACATAGATTCATCACAGGATTAATATTATAAATATTATTATAATTATAAATAATTAATAAAATACTAATTTATTAACAGATTTGTGTGGTAAATATTTTTGTATTTTCTACTGTTACCATGTCTGAAATTCTTGTGAGATTTTACAGTTTGAAGAAACAAGGTGGTGAAGAGCATAATCCCAAAAGTTATTAGCAATATTTTATTTACTGCATACTAAATACTCTTCACCATCTTTAAGTGCTCTAAAACAGGAGAGTAACTTTGACCATGACTGTTTCCTTCATAAGGCCTCCACATGATATACAGATGTTTTAAACCATGAGATTATGAGACTATAAAAATATATTTAATGTTGCCTATAATCTCAATAAACTAATGCATGAGTGACATTAGTAAAACCAAATTTTAATTTTTCAGAGTTCTGATGTCTCCTGGATCTGAGAGCAGAGGTAAGCATGGCTGAAGATGCTGACTCATCCAATTAGGTGGCTTTCTTGGTATTTATAAACTCTGTGTTTGCTATGTCACATATGCTAAATGAATTTATCAGCTGTGAACACAACACATATGAAATATGTTACATTATACCCATGTTTTTAATTTTAGAGGAATTGACATAAAGAATTGCATATGAATATTATTAGTTATGTTGGATCTTTGTATTTACATTAAGTTACAATACAAAGAAGAATGCAGAATTCATAATAGCTCAGTTTAGTGATGGCAAAGGCTTTCTCCTCTAACTACAGAAAAATGAGAATGCAAAAGGTCTGTCCTGTCCAATGAATCATGCTCTCTTTTTTAAAAATTTGATCATAGTTTTTAGCGAAGCATATTGTGTTTGATTTTTGTATTGACTGACATATTTTTTTCAGACAGGAAATTTGTCGGTAGCCCAGCCCAATAATTTGCATTCTCTATTACTGAATGTCCTGAGGAGTATAATTACAGACTTGTGTGACCTTGTGTGTCTATGCATTTTAATGAAAGTAATAATTTATTTTTGGTTTTGCTAGTAGACATCACATTGGGAGATAACTTTCACTTTATCTACTATTTAATTATGTCATTATTAATGAAGGTCTATCAGTATATCATGCATCTTGCTCACTCTGTGTCTGGCTTCCTCTGTGTCTGAGTGACGACTGCAGACTGATTCTTTCCTCTTCCCAGGACTTTTCTTTCCTCATTGTCTCGCTGTTACTTCCTACCTAGTTTCCCAACCTATACTTCCTGCCTGGCTCCCGGCCATATGGTGCTTTATTAAACAAGTAAAAGAAACAAATCTTTACAGGGTAAAATCATTGTCCCACAGCAAAGTTATTTTTATTTTCATACATTATTTAACCTAAAAATTTCTATTATTTGAATACTAATTAATATTAGTCTGACATAGTTGCCTCTGAATTTTATATTATTCTACATTCCAAGACAGGTTATATATTTTTCTTTCCTTAAACCAAATATTCTATATTGATTTGATGGTTACTTGTGTATCATTCAGATTCTATCATATGAATCCAATCCTGGTAGGTATGGTTGCCTAGAGTGCCTGCGATACTTTGTTGAGTTTCCTCAGAAAGTTAGAAGAAAACAATCAAAATTACTGCTGACAACCTCTTCTCAAACCTCATTATCAACTATCAGTACTTTTTAGAGTCCTTAAATTTCTTGTGTAATTTGAGATGATTTTTCAGTTATTTTAGAACTTCTACACTGAGAAAAATTCAACATTTCTCTTTTAGCTCTAGTCAATCAAAATAACCCCAGTGTTTGCTATAGCTAATTGCACTGTAGTTACATTTAACAAGAGAAGAGTTGATGAGTACTGGGTGGATAAAAGAGTCAGACATGAGAATAAAATATCTGTGATAAAAAAAGCTATCCTATGTATGCATAAGCAACCTTAAATTTATTTCAAATGCTTGCTCTTTCTGTATGTTGATGGTATAATGATACATTTATACCTTACATTTGTATAAAATATACTAAAGGCTCATCTCCCCCCAATGAAATACATAGAAGTAACATTATATAGGCTGAACAGGTTATTCATACATATATTTGTCATCAATTATTAAAAAAGGGTTTTTTTTTAAATTTTTTTGAATTTTAAGAGCACCAGTAAGGGTATATTTAAATTTTGGACAGAAGAAAGGGAAGGAGAAAGTTATTTAAGTGAAGTGATTACATTATAATTTCAAAAGAAGAAAGATATTATTAGAGACTTACTCTGATACTCTCCTTAAATAACAAAAATACATATAAATTGACTGTGTTAATCGAAATATCAAATTAATGAATAAATTGTATACATAGTTTTAGTATTTTGTTCATGAAGCAACATCAAACCAAATAACTGTAAAACAAAGACTGAAAAATAAAATATTCAAAATTAAAGGAAAATTCAATATCTTATTATCCTACCCACCATGAATTATGTTGCAAAACAGATACAATCTATTTTCTGAAAGAAAAATTCTTAGTGTTTAAAATGGCAATTGTTTCTTATATAATATCATTCATGATGAACTAGTTATTGAGATTTGAGACTTGAAACACATTAAGTAAATAGACATTTGGAACAATATGTGTGCTATTTAGTTGACCTTACCTTCAACAAATGAGCAGCTTCAATACTTGAAAATAAAGAATTACTTTTCTCTACACCCTCCCCATACACTTGGTACCTATAAGCTTGCACCAGCTGCTCAACTGGGTGATAAGATACAATTTCTGGTCATCTTATTTTCAGTAGATGTTATTTGAGTCATCTTCCCATTCCTAAAATTTTCAGTATTCTAAATAAGATGATGTAATGTTGTAGACAGAAATCCTAGAAAATCAAGATACAATATAACACACACACATATAGGCTTTTATATATATTTATATATACACACAAATATGCATATATATATATGTGTGTGTGTGTAACTGAGAATACTTAAAAGCACAGAATGTATGCACAGTCTGTAATGTAACTTCTAAGCTGCTTATCCCCATGAATAAGCATTTATACAAAATGTATTATTATTAGAAAAATCCAGATTCTGGTTGCTAAGAGGTGAACTTCATGGGAGTCTGATGGATTGTAATGATTGAATATGTTTGGAACACATTTCTGTAAATCTCTCCCTTCATAAGCAGTCAGTAGTCATTACCTGAAATGTCATCAATTACAGTAACTGGATACCATGCTTAATCTTTCTTATACCTGGCAAGAGGTCAACAATGAAATATATCTAAGTAGAAATTATCTCTGATAATGGTTAAACAGTAGTTTATATAAAGCTAACTTGTGCTATAAATCATATCTATATAATTATAACTATGTATTCATTTTAATTCACAGCAAAAACATATAAATATTTTTATTGTATTGATTATTCAACTAACTACATTTGAAATTAAAACTTCCCTGTGTTCTTTAAAATATAAAAATATCATCATTTTATACAAGTCTGATGATGAAGTAAAATATAACAAATCAGTCTACTGCTAAAAGCAAAACAAAGGGTAAAGCACAAATTTTTTCAGTTAGTTTGGCAATCTGTATTTATTTAACACCATTTTTTTCCAGTCTAATCACCCTACCAGATATGTGGAACATATCCCAATATCCTAACACAGTTTGTAAATGTTAGCTGGGATAAAATCAATTACTAAAAATAAACATAAGACCAATTTTGCAGTAAATGATGTTATTATAGGAAATGATGATTCAAGAGATGAATTTGTGCAATAGATTTGAGAGAAGAATGGGACTTCATGCTTCTTAAAAAAGGACCTAATTAGAAAGCATGGGCCACTACCCTGAAGTTCAACTGTCCTACACTAACTACTAAGATTGCATCTAGCACAAATTCAAAAGATTTATCAAGCTGAGAAAAGTAATGGATGGGAATATTATTCAAGAAATACACTTTCATATTTTATTACTTTAGCTCATACATTGAGCAGTCTCTGATTGCATTGACCATAGGAGGTCCTTGGCTGGAATTACTCTATGCCCTCACTTTTGGAAGATGTGACAGGGACTAAAGTCTATTTTACCAGTAAACTTGAATGATTCTTCATTTTCATAAGCTTCTAAAATGATATTTGACTTTCTTTGGCTACAAAAGGAACAGAAAATTATATTTTAAAAATGAACAGTTTAGAAGCATAAGAAAAGAACAGGTGATCAGTGGTCCAGGCAGAGACTTTGAAAAAAATCCACAAGGAAACTCTAAATCAACCTAACACTAGAAGTGAAGATATTCATCATACAGTTACAAGCATAGAGAGTAGACAGTTTTAATAGTGTCTACTAAAAGTAGACTCTAGTAGCTACAATTACTAAGAACACACTTTAGTTAATATTGACAAACTTCTGTCTGTATTAATTCATCACATTAACTATCAAGATTTGCACACACTCCAAGAAAACCATGAAAATTATTTGTTTATATTATAATTAATGTGGCCAGCAACTGGCTTTCTGGTAATCGACAAAACACAGCAAGGGATAAAGCACAAATTGAGTAGTATTGTTAATGTAAATCTTATGTTCACCTGAAGGAAAAGGAATTCTTCAACTATTATTTAGCATGATGTTTTTTAGACTAAGGATACAGCTGATTTAGTGGATCATTTGCCTAACATGTAGGAGCTCCTGATCCTAAACACTACATGAATAGTGCTTGGGGGCAAATGTGTATAATCTTGGCATGTGGGAATTGGAAGAAAGAGAATCAGAAGCTCAAGGTCATGCTTAGCTACACAGTGAGATTCAGACCAGTCAAGAGTGCATGACAAACTATCTTAGAATTTTTTGTATTTGATTGAGGCCCATGATGGAACTGTGAGAGGGGTTCAAGGACAGAAGTTGAGAAAGATCACTAGGGGCTGAAAACATCTCTAAGATGATGGTCTTTAAGAACAATATTTACTTTGACACTTAAAATATTGGCAATGAAACGTAACTGTTTTGTGAACCCTAACATGAGCTGCAGGGAGGAGGGCCACTCGGCTGGATAGAGTCATGTGACACTTCCCTATAAGCCAGATTCTGACTCACAGGACTGCTAAGTGAGATATGCTGCCTTGGTTGGTTGAATTTTTGGTACTCTTGGCAAAATAGAAGATAATCGTTACTTCTTAAAGCAATACCATGAATTCAGTATATCCAGAAAATGATTTATTAATCCAAGTTTGCAAAGTAAAATAAAAAAATGGTTTAAATAACATCATCATATTTGTTGATAGCAAAGGATGAAATCAAAATCTAATTCAGATAACACCTTGTTGAAAGTGTTGCAATTCTCCACAAAGGTAATTTAAGTCTATAAAATTAGAATATTTATTTACTCTTAAATAATTAGACCTCCCATTGTGCAGCTGATCTGTTCTATATTATAAATGATAACATATTTATTTGTGATTCTCAATGAACTGCTGTGAACATATCCAGATGTGATAGTTTTTTCTTTGTTATGATTTGCTTCCTTGAATTCTGAGAACATAAACATGTGCCTCTTATCTTTTTGTAACTTTAGAATAAGGAATATCTGTGGGAAGAAAGTTAGATTTATCTATTGCCCAATGCTGTAGATTAAAAAATAGTAAAAGGAATATTATTTATAGAAATTGTAAAGAAGCAAAAGTAGTGGTCTAAGAATTGTGCTTCATTATAGAGTTTCTGTTGCATGAAAAATATCACAGAAGATTAAAAATAATAAACTCATCCCAGATATGGCACAATTAACAAAGCAAATAATTTCATCAAAGATCATGTTGGTAAACCAGTAGTTAGCAAGCCCGATGGGGTCACTTACAGAGGATAGGTGAGAATTTCTTTATAGGAACATGGGTGCCTACAAAAGTCATACCGTAGGAAAGAATCACTTCAGCCTGAGAAGCAATGTCATCTTTATATCTTTCATTGAGTCTCCCCTTCAGTTAGCCCTCCAGCTGGTGTATGCCTAATTTGTCCCTAAACCATTAGGCCATGTGTAGTTTTCAGAGAATTGCAAACAGCTGGTAGGAAGTTGGGGTAAGGGAAGCTTGCCATCTCAGGTGAGGGGTTCATTATCCTTGCCCTCCTTTCTTTACATAAGGGGAGAGCAATAGGGACAATCTAGAGAGTTGCCTGCAAGTCATCCTAAGTACTTCTGAAAAATGACCCAAGACATTTTAATTTTAAATTGTGTTTGGCATAATGCCCTAAAATGAAAAGGTTATCTCCGTTGAAGTTAGTTTCTTACAGCATTTAAAAAGCATCCAAGTCAGCATATTGTTTTACAGTCAAATAGCTAAAATATTGAGAGCTAGTAATTTTACATATATATATATATTTGAGATTATTGTAGTTCTCCTAATACTGTGATGGAGACATTATTAAATTATCTCATCTTATTAATTGGTATGTAAAAGATTATAGTCCTAGTCTCTTGTTGCAATAAATTTTTTTCCAACTTCAACTGAGATTTACAAGAAAATTTCAAGCAATCTACAATAGTTAACTGGTTTGTATTTGTTCATCTGCATCTTTAATTTCTTTTAAAATGTGCCTCACTGCATCACTTAGACAAGCCTGTCAATAATATAACCAGGAACGAAGAAGCATTGAACTTATGATTCCTCTGCATTAGCCTCCCATGTGATGACGTTACATATATGTACCTGGACATTAGTCTTCACGTGATTAAAATACAAATAATTTAGTGTAATTGAAATGAACAGAAGCTATGAGACAGCAATTGCAGGCTAATTTAGAATGCGCTATTTTAATAACATTTAATGGTCCTATGGCTATATATACCTTAAAAATAGTATAATCAGAAGGAAAATAGACAATCTCTAACATTCCATTATAATCGCAAGTCTTACAGACAAAGGGTCACAAATGTATCTATCTTTAGTATATCTTTTACACCCTACTCTGGCCATGCATGGTAAAATCAGTTCTATAAAATGTGATGATTAATATACTATCCACTCAAGGTCTTCAACACTGCTTGATCCATACTTACAATGTAGACAGGAAAATGCAGTCGTTATATGCAAGACCACTGAGACTATTCCTAGCAATTCCTTCTCCCACACAGTTTGTAGTGCTTTAGGACATAGAAGTAGTTAATGTTTATGATCCATGTGCCTTGCTCATAGTGTGTGGCAAACTGAAAATATGATATCAGAAAATATCAGGAAACTCTAATTATTTGCTTAAACAAGGAAACTTAACAGACATATTTGAAGTTGTAGCTAACTCTTTATGTCAATCTACACTACTTCATATATTTTGCTTATTTTTAACAGATTAAATGTAAATACCACAAGCCTTCCTTACTCAATAAAATTAAAAGATATTATGTTTTATTTCTTAGAATGAGTAAAACT
>LOJH01028049.1:11099-25454 GCA_001685095.1 Ellobius talpinus
TTAAACTTAAAATAGAACAACATTGTCTTATTTATTTTAACTCACTCACTAAATATAAGTTTATATTTGATAATACCATTTATTTACAAAGTTTCATAAAACCAACTAGGATATAGTTCAGTTCTGAACAAAATTTGTAATAAGCAACAGCATTAGGTACCTCATCTGGCATTATGTCAGGCTTATATTACTCTATTTTGCCCTGATTTGTATTATATCACTTTTGATTCTTTTGATCCTATTTCTCTAAAGTAAACCTAACAGTAAAAGCAGGTTTCTAAAATTACATGGATGGTGCTTACTGTCCTCGTTAGATGAGCTATCAACTTGACTCAGCCTAGAGTAATGTGAAGTCTCAGTTGAGAGATTTCCCAGATCAAATTGGTATGTGGCCATGTCTATGAGAGATTTTCTTTATTGATATGGGAGAACTCAACCCACTGTGGGAAGCACCATGCTAAGGCAGGTGAGTCTGGGCTGGACAAAAAAGCTAACTAAACACAAGCCAGTGAGCAATTAGTACGCCAAACTAGTGAGCTGCACAACATTATTCTCCTAAATTACTGCCTCTAGTTTCTATACTGACATCCCTCTACAGTGGATTATGCCCTGGAAGTTTATAATAAAATAATCAGTTTCCTGCTATGGTTGCTTTTTATTCAGGTAACCAGTGTGTTTTTGTTTGTTTGTTTTGTTTTTTCGAGATGGGGTTTCTGTGTGTAGCTTTGGAGCCTGTCCTGAAACTAGCTCTATAGACCAGGCTGGCCTCAAACTAACAGAGATTCACCTGCTTCTGGCTCCAGAGGGCTGAAATTACTTAAGTCAGGGTGTCTTATCACAGCAAAAGAATGTAAACTAGAACAGCAGTGCTTTGTATTTACATTAACATGCTATTTTCTTAACTGAAGTATCTAGTTATTTTACATGCAATATCATTAGTAAGGTGTGTCCATTGTTGTCAATCCTTGATTCATTTCATATTCTTCTCATGTTTTTTTATTTGTAAATTGTATTTCACACTTAATTCCTAGAATTAATTAGATGTCTGTGTTGATGTGGGAGGTGATATATGCTGTGAATATGTTTTATTGCCATTGGTTAAATAGAAACAGTTTTCGGCCAATGTCTTAACCAAAAGTAGACAGACTGGAAGAGATATAGAGAAGATATAGAAGAGATATAGGAAGAGAGAGTAGGCATAGTCATGTGACCACCACAGGAGTCAGAGGCCTCTGCTGGAGCCTGCCAAAACTTTACCTGTAGGCCACGACCTTGTGGTGATGCACAGATTAATAAAGATGGGTTAGTTTAGAATATAAGAGCTAGCTAGAAATATACTTAAGCTAATGCCCAATGAGTATTGAAAATTACATAGTTTCTGTATGTTTATTGTGGGACTGGGCATTGCAGAAACCTCCAACAACACTGTGTTATGTTTTATATTGAATATTGTATTTTTAAATAAGATTTTATTTATGTGCATTTGTGAATGCCAGTAGAATGTATTGGATCCTATGTTGTCAGGTTAACAATTTATTGTTGGCTACGTGATTTGGGTACTGGAAACTGAACTCAGGTCCTCAGGATGAGCCACGATCAATATTAATCACTGATCAATTGCTCTAGACATATCTACATGTTTTTAGGTTCTTTTGGTGTCTTTAATTTGTCTCATAAAATTGTTGAATTGTTTTTGAACTCTTCTATCATTGAGAATGTTACGGTCAAGATTTGTTGCTTTATGTGTGAGGCTCAATCTAGTCCGTATTATGTCACTTTGTCCAGAAGAAAAATTCCTCAAATTTAATAATTTTCTTATATTATAAAAGGTTTGGTTATCTATTATTGAATGGTTCTAGTTGTATATTTTATGTGAAAATTATGTTTAATTATATTTATTTGTCTATTCATATATTTACTTATATTTACATGTGTGTGTGCATGTATGTGCGTGTGCTTGCATGTTTTCCACAGCACATGAGTAGAGGTCAGAAGTCTCTGGAGTCATTTTTTTGCTTTGAACATAGCTGAGTCAAGATCTCTCTTATTTCTCCTATTGCTTCTAGCTGTTTTTCCTGTATCTGGCTCCCTGCACAAGCTCACTGGAGGAGTTCTGGGAGCACAGCTGGGCATGGCCACACTTTCATGTTTAAAATGTGAGTCTTAGGACTGAACTATATTTGTGCAAGTTTGGAGGCACGGTGCTTACTTTCTGAGCTATCCTTCAGTACCAGAGTGTCACTTCTAGATATCTGCTATATACCTAATGGTAAATGCCATGCTGAAGACTTGATGGATACCAGAAAAGTATAATCTTATTGCAATTTTCCTATTAAAATTTTGTATCATTTTTCTTAGAGAAAACCTTTATCTTGACAATAGATATTGTTATCTCCTTAATGGTTCCACATTATAATTAAATTCAAGTGTCTTATTTTCACTGTAAGTTTACTTCTTTGTCTACCATTGATTCCTTTAGTAGGAAAATTGTTTTCTCTGAACTGACAACAGGATGAGGTCCTTAAGTAATCTTACTTTCATTATTTCTCTCTTTGCTTCAGATTATGGGAAATCTAGTAGGAAAGAATAAGAAAATAATTGAACCCATTCTAATTCTCATTAACCCAGTTTTTCGCTGTTCAGCATCCACATGTGTGGTTACTTATCTAAAAGTGATATCTAGGTTTTCAATATATTTTGCTTCTTTATAAACTATTATGTATATTAAATATATGAATAAAGTATATATATATACATACATACATACACATAGTTCTTCACATAGTTCATAGAACAATGGCAAAATCATTTTGCTATGAAAGCCATTCAGTCTTTATCTCTTTACCAAATTCTTTCTTGATGGTAAGTCTATGATTTCCACATCAAGCTCTTTGTCTTAGTCTCAGAGGGCTCTTCTGTCCCCTGCCTGTATTATGATGTAGACATATTCTTCAGAGTGAGCTTTTCTAGCTCCTTCTAAGTTGCAAGACTTTCCTCTCACAATGTTACTCGTATTCAAGTCTCAAGACTTCTATTTCCTTAGTGGTAGTAAGCAATCTTCATAATTTAACTGATGTGATTTCAGCTGCATAAGAAATGATTAAATGAAACAAAATCTTTATACTAAAGCCCAGTTTCACATGTTTGAATAATACAAATGTGTTTATTGTTTGCTAGCTTTGTTTTGTATATTTTTTCTCACTTACCATTAGTCTACAAACCAGTTAATGAGACTTTTGTGTTAAACATTTTGTTATTTTATGGTATAAACATTTTGTTATTTTATGGTAGAAGAGAGGAAAAAATGGTTTGTTTTAGCTCATTTTCATTCCAAATATTTAGCCAGTTATGTCAGCCTAGTTCAGTTCATATGTAGAAACAGTTTTCAACACAAGAATGAATACTATATCTTTTAGAATTAATATCCAATACTGTTGTAACCTAATAAGAGATTTTGTGTTGCTGATTGTTTAAATTCTTTAATGTGTGATGCTATTTTTTAGTTACCAATTGTTAAGATCAGAAGAGAAGTAAAAACACTGTGGAAGAAAGTTCAGTGATCTAGAAGCAAAACACTGGAAGAAAGTTCAGTGATCTAGAAGCAAAACACTGGAAGAAAGTTCAGTGATCTAGAAGCAAAACACTGGAAGAAAGTTCAGTGATCTAGAAGTAAAACACTGTGGAAGAAAGTTCAGTGATCTAGAAATGAAACACTGTGGAAGAAAGTTCAGTGATCTAGAAGTGAAACACTGTGGAAGAANAAGAAAGTTCAGTGATCTAGAAGTAAAACACTGTGGAAGAAAGTTCAGTGATCTAGAAATGAAACACTGTGGAAGAAAGTTCAGTGATCTAGAAGTGAAACACTGTGGAAGAAAGTTCAGTGATCTAGAAGTGAAACACTGTGGAAGAAAGTTCAGTGATCTAGAAGTGAAACACTGTGGAAGAAAGTTCAGTGATCTAGAAGTAAAACACTGTGGAAGAAAGTTCAGTGATCTGGAAGTAAAAGACTTCTCTCCCTTGTGTCATGCCCTAACATGGATTTCTCTTGTAATACCAAAAGATTGACAGACATGTGTACCCCTATGTTTATTCTCTCTCCATGCGCTTTTGTATGTATGAAGCTGGTGACAGATTTTTGAGTACACACTGTTGTTATTGAACATGGAGGAGAGAAAGAGACTGGAACGAGATACTGTCAAGGCCAATAAAATTGAGTTCACTCAAACAGCAGGCAGCCTCAGGACTAAATGCGCACTAGGTTTCTGTGAAGTGTGGATGCTTTCTAAAGGATTACTGCTGTCTAAAATGTTTTCCGAAAGTCAAAACTGAAAAGATGTGTCAGTAGTTAGCAATACTCTGTGCAGTTTCTTTACAAATGTCAACGTTGGCTGTTGTCTATATGCTGTGCATATCAGTATATAGATGAAGTACATAAGCAACAAGTACATATTTGAAGTATTTAAGAAATAAATAATACATTTTACATTTTTTAAGTTTAGATTTTTTTCTCTTGTTGAAAATAGATTAATTTCATATGCCATATCCTGACTAAGGTATCTCTCCCTCTACTCTTTCTAGTTCCACACCAACTCCCCTTCTATCCTTACCCAATCCTTTCTGTATCTCTTCAGAAAGCCAAGGGCCTTCTAAAGGATAATGATATATTACAATATGTAATATCAAATAATTATAATATGATATATTATGACCAAACAAAACTAAAGCATAAGAATAGGACAAAACAAACCCAAGGAAGTGAACCCAAGAAAAACACAAGAAAAAGATAGATGGAGCGACCCATTGATTGACACTTTCAGTAATCACATAAAAACACTAAACTAAAGTGCAGCCATAACATATGGCCACCTCCACATCCATCAAGTGTGTCTTGAATCAAATCAGGTGTTGGTTCATCATATCACCAAGCTTTGCGACACTATTGAACTAGAATATTTTATGTGTAGGACACTATTGCAGATCGAATTGTTTGTGGCTGGGTTGGTGCTACATTTCTCCTTTGGTAGTATGCAGAGTGTCTTCCATAACCAAGTACAATAGCCCATAGCGTCAAGGTTCTAGTTAGGCAATAGCTTGACTTCTCCGTGTTCAATGAACTATCTAGGTGTTGTCTTCTTCAATGAGGCCTCACTGTTAGTTACCGCAATCAAACTCTAACCCTGGCAACAGCTTGGGTTGTTTGGGAATTCTCCCTGGATTCTTTTAGCTAACTTCTCAACTAGATTTAACCCATTCCTGGGTATTGGAAATTTCATGTGTTGGCAAGAGATTTTTTTGTTGTGGCTTTGACTCCCTCAGTTTTTGCTGATATTATTCAGATGGCCTTTATATATACATTTGGAAGTTTCAATTTTATTTGATATCCATACTACCCCTCAGATGGTCCTTATTTTATCTCTCTCCCTATACTATTTCCCTTGTCCGCTATTCGCTCCACATCTCCATATGATCCTCCCATTCCAGCCCTCCAGCACACCCCAATTCTTCAATGACTATTTTAATTCCCAATTCTAGAGTGATCTATATGATCCTCCCATTCCAACCCTCCAGCACACCCCAATTCTTCAATGATTATTTTAATTCCAATTTCTAGAGTGATCTATATGATCCTCCCATTCCAGCCCTCCAGCACACCCCAATTCTTCAATGACTATTTTAATTCCCATTTCTAGAGTGATCTATATGCCCCCTCCTTCCAGTCCCTTCCTCTATACCTAACTTCTGGGTTCTACAGACTATAGCTTGCTTTTAGAGACTACATTTAATCAAAGTTTTAGACATTTTCAAATTATATTACAGGCCATTAATCTTGAAGATTAATGTAAATAATATTTTTAAATGGGTAGAATTATGCAACAATTACTCTATTGTTCTTGTCACTTAATCATTTTTATATTTATGAATTATTTTACTGTGATTTATCCAGAATTAACATTTTATATTCAATTTTGATTATAATAAAACCATAAATTTTAAAAGCTGCTATGTTTATAAAAGTTTTGTATCTTATTTGTTTAAGAAATTTTATACCTTCAGGATTCCGTATTTCCATATTTAACAATGTACAGATTAATAGAAATGGGTTAAATTAATATAAAAGTTAGCCAATAAGAAGCTAGAGCTAATGGGCCAAGCAGTTACTTAATTAATACAGTTTCTGTGTGATTATTTCAAGGCTAAGCTAGCCGGGTAGCTGGAAACCAACAAGCAGCCTCCCTCCAACAGAGCTTTGATATTTCTGAGCATTTTCTTCTTTCAGTTTTGTTATATTTTTCCCTTTTTATATAGATTTACCAAATGACAGAACATCTCATAAGTGTTCTTTGTTCTGTGGTTTTTTTTATCTCTGTTCAAACTAAGGTCAACATGATTTGTTGCAAACTATGGTATTATTTGATAAAATATTCAAGCACTTCAGGATAGTTACCTATTTAAACAGTGTGAGGCTGGAGGTCTCAGGACAATGATGGGTGATGAGTAACTAACACATTTTGCTGTTGGATTGTCCTGTCAACAGAAGGGAGTTATGTAGCATTTTGTATCATTCTTACTGAGATCCATTCAGCTTGGATGTACTGAAATGGCAGGATTCAAACCATGTCCTCTGATTATATTTCTTGTTAAGATTTGTGAATAACATACTTTAATATATATTCAACTACTAAATTTATTAAACGCTTATTACTAAATGTGAATAATCCCTTTATACATGGCGTGATTGAGAGGTAATACAGTAGAGTGTTTATAGNTCTTCTCTTTAACTCCAAGTGATGTAGTACCGAGGACACATAACTGGCAGCTTGGTTATAACCACAGCTTATCCTTCACTCACTGGGAAGCTGGTATAAAATGTGTCAGTTTCAGAAGCTTATAGATAGGAGACAATGTGTTAATACATTCTGGGCTAACCTATGGAATGTCATCTTATTTCCTGTGGGTTTCGTCATAAGTACACTCTAACCTCTAGTGTTGTTGTAATCTGCTATAGTGTATTTTTAGCACAATACAACTAAGGGTCTTAGCATGAAATCATATGAATTTTAAAAGAAATATCAGACTCAATTTTGATTGACTATACTTTTCTGTACCAAACCCTACTGTTGCTTTCCCAAGTGGACATAAACCTTCCTTTAGCAGAGTACACTATTACAACAAAGTAAATATCCACAATTAACTATATGTAACACCAGTATTCCAAATAATATAATTGCCAATAATACAAAATTCTAGATACTTTAGGTACAAAGCAAAAGATGTGTCCTAATCAATATGATAAAACAGATATCCAAAGCCAAACTTCAAAAGACACACAATTAATAAGAGTTCAACTACTATAATAGACTGAAGATTATTATAAGTGATTGGTTTTGAAGAGCAAGAAAAATATAAAATTTTGATGGTTTTTATGGGCCTGGAAAGTATATAATTAAAGGGCATGTTCTATGCATTAAAAAGCTTCAACTGTTAATATTGCAAAACCTATGTAGGTTTGAGGACCAGGAAAATTCCACTAGCAGTTGGCTTTGACAAACCTGCTAAAAGCAATCTAGAAAACTTAGCAGTACTTTTAAAATTATATATATATATATATATATATGTGTGTGTGTGTGTGTGTGTGTGTTTGAACAAACTTTGGTATTTAACCAGCCACAAATTTATCACAACTTTATTCATTATGCTTATATTTATTCTTTCCCAATTAATTTTATAATCCAAATCCAGCTTATATTTCTTTAATATTGTTTACTTTTAAGCAAGTGATACTTAAACCACAGCACCTTTTAGATATTTTTCTTTTGTCTGTTTTTCCTTTGCCACACATTGAATATTACATATCAAGAACCAATTCAAATTGCTATAAAATTACAAATAAACAAACAATTTTAACACAGAAAATCATTTAAAAATATCATTCATGGAGATTGTCACAGGCATGTATTACATATTTTTCATTAATTATTCTTCATTATATTTAAGTTTGTTAAGGTAACAAATAATAACTACTGTTTTACCTACATATTTACCAATGTTAAAATCAAATAACAAAATACCTTAATCTTATGTCTTAAAACAGATATTTTAAATGTAGTTGGTAAAAAAATGAATTTTGTTTTCCTGTAGTGATTTTTTGAGAAATACTGCAAATGGAAGTTTCTATTTCACCCAATCCCACAGTCATTCAGTCCATAAGAAACACAGAGGGGCTTATATTCCTATAAACTCTTTGGCCTATTAGTTCAGGCTTATTATTAACTAGCTCTTACAACTTAAAAAATTAACCCATAATTCTTGGCTATGTTTAGCCACATGGCTTTGTACCTTTTCTCAGTAAGGTGTTCTCACCTTGCTTTCTCTGCAACTGCCTGGTGACTGGCTCTGTTTCCTCTTCCCAGAATTCTCCTTGTCTTGTCCCTCAGCCTACACTTCCTGGCTCCTGGAAAATTAGTGTTTTATTAAACTTATTTGAGTGACAAATCTTTATAATGTTCAAGAGCATTATCACAGAAAAATACTTGTGTGGTCTTTCAGTAGATATGCCAACTGATATGTGTCAACTTGGTACCAAGTGACAACCTCTCATGATTTTTCCTATTGATGTTAAAAGCCAGTAAGCATTTCTTCCCCTGTAGTCTGTTTCAATTTTGATTTCTCTTTTATTGAGACATGGTCTTATACAGTACAGTCTGGATTTTGATTTCCTATCTGGTTGATGCCAGATTTAAAGTTCTGCTCTTCTTCTCTCCGTTTTCTAAGTGCTGGGATTAAGGATGTATGGTACCATACCATGCTATATGTTAAATCATGGGTCCAATAAATATCTAATTGTACTCTCTCAATTGCTTATTAGGAAGTTTAAAAAGCTGATTATAGTTCATAATTTTCAACGT
Organism: Ellobius talpinus; assembly: GCA_001685095.1. Lineage (NCBI taxonomy): Eukaryota > Metazoa > Chordata > Mammalia > Rodentia > Cricetidae > Ellobius > Ellobius talpinus. The sequence continues at coordinate 20,006 of LOJH01028049.1, forward strand.
ATAGGATTAGCTGGCATTTTGTGTGCTTCTACTCTTATATTCCCTTGCCCACTTTCCTCTCTTTTGATGTTGTATTTCTATTTGTTTCTCACATTTTCCCAAACAATTGAGCTTAATGGAAGTTTCCTAAGATAATCCATGCTACTGTTAACTTTTTCTTGATTTAATCAAACCTTTATTTATTTTTTATTAAATTAAATAGCTATAACTTTCTAAACTTCCCATATGTATGAAAAGCCACTAGATTCACAGGACATATTAATTAAGGAATATATGAAATTCTACCAAAAGTCACATAGCAGATTTTGATGTCTCTTTTCCTTTTGATTTAGATTTTTTTTGAAGATAGTATGCTTGGGTCTCTGAAACATTCTCTGGCAAAATGTTGAGAAAGATTTTTGAGTATGTACCTCACACAGTCATATTTCAAGACTATGTCTTTTGACAGCTGTGAAATAATAGTGTAATTGCAGTGTAACTGTGAAATATGACTTCTTGTTTGTAGATAGTGGATCTTTCATCAATTCTGACATATATACAACAGCTTCAGTATATCCTATTTTCTTCTAATTAGTTAAGTCTCAATATTCACTTTGTTAGATTCATGATCATGTCTTCTCAGACAATGAAATAAGATGATTAAATATATCAAATGAAGTAAAATGGAAAAGCATACATTCTTTTGCTATTATGTACTCTGAGATATTCTTTTTCTCTGCATAATGCATGTGGGAGCATCTGCTTTCCAGTCTACTCATCTGTCTGTTTCTCTCTTCTGATAGAAAAACAAAAGAGAAGTGAGATATATATATAATTTATAACTAGATAGATGAGCAGAAACATATATTCAAGAGTTCTTGCTTTATATTAAGATTATCTTGCTTATAGAATTTTTACTGACTACTGTATGGCGTATCATAGCTGGAAAACTTATCTTCATATAGTAACTAAAACACTTTAAATTTTCCCAAAGGAATTGAAGTATAGTTAGTTATGTAAGTGTAGAAGATCAGAAATGATCATACAAATCATTTACTGGAAGAGTATAAAATTGAACCTTTTAGAGAAAAAAGGGAATTTGGATATAAATCATTCAATAATAAGTTTAATAATTTCATCATGAAGAAATTAAAATGTCATTGATTCACAATTTCTATTTCACTTAATAAGTACTTTAGAATGTATAACAATTTTGTGCAGCAAATTTTATAGTTATAGGAGAGTTGTTTAAAATTATAACAAAATAAATGATAAGAATTTTACAAGCTGAATTTGCAAGTTTTCATCTCTAGATTAAGAAAGACTGGATTTTACTTTGTGGGATATGGGATATTTACCATTTTAATTAAACAATTTTTGTAATTAATAAAATAAGTCTTCATTTTTTTGTTCTTAAAATCTAAGAGATAAGATACGCGTACAGAAATCTCTGATGGGTCTAAAGAGCAGTAGAGACTGTAGCAGATTGTTTGATAATTATTTAGCCAATGTTTAAAGCTTGTGCATTGCTTTGCCTAGGAAAGAAAGATTCAAGCTATGTGCTAACATATAAGCCACAGAGAACAGCACACATTCAACTGTATTGTGTATTCGCTTTTCAGGGTCACTAATGGTTACAGTATGGGGCGTGGAACAGTAAGAGATGGGCTGATTGGGAAAGCAGATCGAAGTCTTAGAATGAGACACTCTGAAGATTAAGTGTATTCTGTCACCAAATGTCACTAACACTGAGATACTCACAGCTGCCAAAGACACTTAAACAAATACAAGCATTTTTCTCAAAGGTTTTCCTCATAAATACAAATCCAGAGTTGCTTGATTGATTGATTTTGAAAGATGGTGTCTTCATATGTAACTCTAGCATGTAGCCAGTAATTCTTCGTTCTCAACTTCACAAGTTATGGGATTCCAGATTGCCTTACTATGCAATCTCATTAGTTAGATTATTAAAAAATTATTAAATGTTTTGAAATTTTTATATGTACCAAACAAACATAATAAGAGAGAAATTTTAAATAGAACCTAAAATATTGACATATTTCACAGCAAACTGTATACTCCTAACCAGCTAAATTATATAGGATATTATGTAGTTTTTATTAAAGTAAAATTCAGAAAGAAACTTTAAGTACAAGTAAGTTTAATATAGGTTGCAATACTTCAGAAAAATATAACAAAAACAGACACATAAGTTTTTATATATGAGACAATTAAGATTCCACAAAATAAAAAGACATCTTAGATTTTATAAATAATTTAAGTAAAGTATAATAACAATAACATAAGACTATCAGTAACCTTCCTATATACCAGAGAAAAACATATAGCAAAAGAAAAATGAAACAATCCATTTGTAATAGCTCCCCCATCAAGTACTCAGGGATAAACCAAATCAAGGAATCAAAAATCACCACAATGAAAATGTTTTATATGTTGAAGAATAATGGAAGAAGGCACTAGAATACAGAAACACAAATGTCTTTCTATCATGCGCAAAGACTACAGCAGTTAATATTAAACACATAACATTCCTATCTACTGTCTATGGAGTTGGGCACAGTGGTGCTTGCCTTTAATACCAGCAGGTGGATCTCTATAAGTGCTAGGCCAGCCTTCTCGAAAGACTGAGTTCCAGGACATCCAGGTCAGTTAGACAGAAAAGTTCTTTCTAGACAAATCTTTCTGTGAATTCAATATAATCCCAGTCAAAATTCAAACACCAAATAACCATGATAGAGCAGTCATGAACACTTCAGAAAATGTCACTATAACTGATCATAAATTATACTCCAGAGCCATAATAATAAAAACATCTTGACACTGGCACAATGGAATATAGTTGAGGACATAAATATAAGGTCATGCAATTACAGTTAACTGATCTTAATGCAAATTCCAAAAATTATACCCTGATATAAAAGTCACCATCTTTAACAAGCATCTGTGTAAAAACTTCTTTAAAATGTAGTTTGACAATGCTAGATACTTATCTCTCAACTCTTGACGAATTTCCAGCCCAAACAAATAAGAACATCAACACAATAAATTAGACCTTGCAATTCCTGAAGGTAAAACTAGGGAGCATGCTTCTACTTACAAGCACATATAAGGAATTTCTGAGTAAGCCTCCACTAACGTAGTATATAACACGAGCAATAAAACATTGCAAACTAATAAAAATAAGAAGCTTCTTGCTGCATTGGAAACTGTAAGGGGAATGAATCAGTATCCCCAAGATTGCAACAAATGCTTTGGCAGTTTTCATCTAACGAGAGTCTGGATCTAGAATATACAAAGTATCTGTGAAAGCTAAACATTAAGAAAATAAAGATCCACATTTTTAAAATGGGTTATAGAACTGTACAGAAAATCATGAAAATATTCAATGCAAATTGCAGACAAATACCTTTTAAAGTTAGCATCATTAACCAACTAGGAAGTACCAATTGAAAACACTTTGAGATCCTATGTCACCCCAATCAGACGGGCATCCTCAGGAACATAAATAACAACAAATGCTGTCTTGGATTTCTGAAAGAGGAACATTTTTCACGCTGCATGAAAACTAGTGTATGCACTTTGGAAATAATTCTGAAGTATTTTCTAAAAACTAGAAAGAGAAATTTTGTATGGCCCAGTTATGCCATTCCTGGATAAATATTCACCAGACATTATATCCCCCAACAGAGACACTTGCAAGTCCATGCTCATTGCTGCTCTATTCATTGTAACTGGGAGAACAAATGAGTGGTTAAGAAGAATGTGGCAGCATACACAATGAATATTAAAAATATTAAAGAAAATGGAATAATGAGATTTATAGGTGAATGGATGGAAGTGTAAAAGTTAGAATGAGGTAACAGAAGCCCTCATAGAAAAATGCCTTATGTTCTCATATGTAGACTCTCGCTTGAAGTCTTTCCTTTTATGAATTTACAGCATGAAGTAAGCAAAATATATGGGATCATTAGGGGGAGATTAAGAGCAGAGAGTTAATATAATTTAGGTGAAATGAAAGTGGTAAGAACACTAGTGGTGAAAAGACTTTACCAGAGAGGAATATGGGAATTTTAAACAAGTGAGTGGGTGAAGGGTAGCAAGGAAAGAATATGAAAATCTATATGGAGGATTATTATCTTGAAACCTAACTTTATGTGTGTGTGTGTGTGTGTGTGTGTGTGTGTGTGGTGAAGAGTAATAAGAAGAGATTTGTTAAAAGAAAAAAGTTGGAAAATACTGAGGCTTAAAGGATTAAACAAGGGTGTGGTGGGCTACATGGGAGAGAGTTGGGCATAGCATATGTCTTCATCAAACCCAAGAAAGGTTCAAAGACATTCATAGAAACCCAATGCTTATTAAGCTAATTTTAAAATGCAAGTACAATTTCAGAGCATCTGAAAAGAATGACACTGCATGAATAGACAATGCAGCTCCCAGAAGGCATGAGTTATTACACGGAAACTTTAGTATAAACCACGAGATATCTCCCACAGAGTTATTGGTTATTGGTTCCCCAGAGTCACAAACTACATAGGATATTGTCATTGGTTATCTCCTATAACTGTATATAAGACTCTTTTGCTGATGATATTACACACTGGCTTAAGGACAAACAGACATCAATCTCAAAGCAACTGAAAAAACTTCCAACTCGATAGCTTTTATAGTACCCAAAGGTACAATGCAGGTTCCTTGGGTAGAAAAAAACATCAATAGGATTAACCTGTGATGTACTTTGCTTGTTACAATACCACCCTGCCAGAAATGATGTACCTAATTTTACAATGGTGATAACATTGTTTTAAAACAATTAAGTGCTTTCTCTTTGCTTAGATGCCTGCTACACAAATTGGAATTTCATGCTTGGTGAAGTATTATTTATCAAAATTCCATGACTACAGAAGTTATAGACCTTAGAGTATAGAGTAGAATTTGTTTTTTGTTAATTTTCAAAATGGTGATGCTGTCAATTTCCCTTCTAAATTTTTATGTTTCTAACCACAGACTCAAACTTCTCTTTGCTGATTTGAGAAGCCTCTTTTTGAAAAGGGCAACTATCAAAGACAGATTAATAACTGGCTAAAGTGTTTAGAATAAGTGACTGGGTGCTCAGCCCTAAACAAGACAGCTATATTTTTTATTGATTTTATTGAGCTCTACATTTTCTCTGCTCCCCTTCTCTGCCTCTTCCCTCCCCTTTAACCCTCTCCCAAGGGAGCCATGCTCCCAATTTACTCAGGATATCTTGTCTTTTTCAACTTCCCATGTAGATTAGATATATGTAAGTCTCTCTTAGGGTTCTCATTGTTGCCTAGTTACTCGGGTATTGTTATTTGTGGGCTGGTTTTCTTTGCTTTATGTTTAAAAAAACCACTTATGAGTGTTTACATGTGACAATTGTCTTTCTGGGTCTGTGTCACCTCACTCAAAATGATGTTTTCTAGCTCCA
>LOJH01028050.1:0-11149 GCA_001685095.1 Ellobius talpinus
CTCCCAACTTTCTCAGGAGAGGTTGTTTCCCCTTCCTAGGGAGTTCCATGTATCTCTCTCTTAGGGTTCTCCTTGTTACCTAGCTTCTCTGGGGTCATGGACTATAGACTGGCTATCCTTTGGAAAGCACCTATTCTTAAGGCATAAAGTGATAAGTGAGTGCTTAATGCTTTCAAACACAGATATAGGTTGAATGAGTCTAAGAGAAATTAAGGGAAGGGGTTGGGAGAGATGATGATCAAAATAAAATATATGAAATTCTCAAAGAATTCTTGCAAATATTTTGAAGATTTAATGCTGTTGCTGTAAATAATCATCAGTATTGAAGAACCATCTGATTTAATGTATTCTGAGAGAGTGCAAATTGTATGCCAGGCAGTACACTAGCAACTAGAACTAAAGTTTGAAAAACAGACATTATGTTTTCAGGGCTGACCATTTGGCCCCGGACAATCAATGGGTATACTCTTCTCTGGGGAGGACCACCTCTCCTGCTCCCAGCTTTGATTGGTTGTCTTTTGTTCTTTGTGTAGCCTTGAGGCCTCATGGGCTTGTCCCCATCCAATTCAGAATGTCCACTGATGTCGTCCTTATTCTGCTCACAGTTGGATGGTCTTGCTGGTGAGACTCTATGAGTGTCGCTTCTGAGATGGCAGAACACACAGTGTCACAGCCAGCTCCCCTATCCCCTGGCTATTAAGTCTTTCCATGGCCTCTTTCACAATGTTCCCTGAGCTTTCGGTGCAGGATTTTTTTTGTAGATGCATCATACTTATTGGGTATATTATACATATATGCATGCACAACAATTAATGAAAAAACAGGCCATGTATTTGAAAGAGTTGAGTAGGGTTTATGAAACACTTTGGAGAGAGAAAGAGGAAGGAAGAAATATAATTATATTATAAATCTCAAAAAACATGCATTTGGAATATGCCAATTAAAAAGAGTATCACCTTCAAGTAATATACACAATTTCCTACAGTTAATACTAATCTTAATTAACTCAAATCACATTTTGAAAGAAAGATTACATTTTCTTTAATATATCATTTACAAAAATCCACAAGTAAATTTATAACCATTTAAAGCATCTGAAAGATCTATAGTTTATTTCTCATAATTGAATAATTTGTAGAACAAACAAAAATCTATATTCAGGTAATTAACTGTAGAAGCCTCCACTAGTGAGTTGCTTCTGAGAGCAGATAAAGTAACAATGTCAGAGAAGGTTCTGAACAAATTATGTACCAAATTCATTCCATTTTGTTTGTTCTTAGGTCAAGCTGCACCCACTATGTTCTTATTAATAATATTTTCTTTGTGGACCCTTTTGTGCCTATTCACAATGAATGCAACCTTGACTTTTTCACTAATTATCTTCTGTGTATCTTAGTATTTGATCATTGATATTAGACAGAGCTCTCTAAAATACCGACATGGAAATGCAATTCCGGCAAACTGTGGAGTCACAGAAGTGGTTTAACCACCATTTGCTTTCTATTGAGTTCACTGAAGTCCACCTTTACTGATGATGTTTCAGAGACAAAAGGAATGAATTCCATTAACGTGTGGTTTTCTATACAGCTTGCAAGAGCATTTGTCCTGACTCCAGTTGTTCTAAAGCGAAAGGCTGGTCTTCAAAAATCTCGGGTGCCAGAGTGGCTCAACTCCCACCTCTCCTCTAAAGGTTCCTGTTTTCCTTGGTCCTCTTTTGCAGTTGATATAGCCCCCCAGGCATTCACATATGAGTTGGGTACTTTCTTTCTCTGGCCTTCATTTAGTCCATTCTCCATGCCAGTCAGTATCTGCACTGTGCCCCTCGTCTTTTCTAAGTGAATCTCAGTAAATACTTTGTGTGCTGACTATTAAAAACTATGTGAAACACTACCCCTTTCAGAGTTACTGGAATTTCGAAAGAAGAATCCAATGAGGTAATACAAGTTGATTGATAAACTATTAGGATGAACAGCCAGCTTCTAAGAGAAACCAAGACAGAAGAGAGATCGATTTTTACCACGTATCAGATTTTATTTAGCCTAATATTGGAGGAACTTCACTAGCCTAGAGCAGCTCTTGTGTTTATCATAACAATCAACTTCACCAAAATGGCCTTAGTAATTGGCATTAGTCTCTATATCACTAGGATGGTTTTAAAGTTAAGAATAAAGTCATAATCCTGTATTTATCATTTACTAATGTTATATAAGAGATGGAAGGAAGGATGAGTTAGAAAGGAGTGGGGGGAAACAAGATTTTAATTAAAAACAAGAATCCTAAAAAAATCAAGTAAAGTAAAACGAAGTACCAAGATTACTTATCTCTCTCCCGTGATTTTATGTCAAGTAAACCCATTTTCTTTATTCTCTCTAATCCATCACAATACATGTAGATTTCTAAAAGCTTAGTATACACCATTTGCTTATACAGTTATAGTCTTTGCAATGTTGATTTTACAAACTAACTGAATAATATATTGGCCTCATCAGTTCAGATCCATTTCTTATATATGCAAATAATCCCTAGATGTATCAATTGTCAGGCAGCCAAAGAAAACTGGAAATTAAAATTGCCTGTTATTAGATGAGTGTGTGGAGTTTTCAATCAATAAAGTATTTGCTTTGCAAGCACATAGACCTGCGTTTGTTCCCCAGGCTTTACAGAAAACTGCTGGGTATGGTGGTGTGAGATTAGAACCCCATCACTGAGGAGGGGAGGAGCATATATACAGGAGACTACTTGGAGTTCACTGGGCTGCCCAGTCTAACCGGAGAGCTCTAGCCCAGTAAGATTCCCTGACTCCAAAGAGGTGGGTGGTGTTCCTGAGAACTGTATTAGCTGCTGTCTTCTAGCCTCCACAATTATGCATACACCTTAACTCATGCTTGCACATGCACACAGGCTGGCATGAATACTCATGCAAATAGATGCACACAAAAGTAAATAGATATAAAATTAAAAATGCATGTTATCCTCAGAAACCTCTAGCTGTTTGTTAGTTCTCACCCCTTACCTCTCTTTTGTACACCTCTCCTTATCCTGAGCTTTCCTCACAGCACCTCCTACACTGATTATTCTGTCTCACCCTCATTTATATTAATTGGTAAATGTGGCTCAAATAAATACCCTTTTATCTGTATTTTTCCTACACATTGCTGAATGCATGGGAGGAAGTGGTTTATAGCTGTGTGTACTTAGAAAAGTGATTACAGGATGTTGATAAACTGTTGGCCACTGTGAACTGGAGACATTTGTTATAGAAGCAATAGAATTTGTGGTGGGTTTCTTTTAAAGAATTTCAAGTTTTTAAAACTTGGGAGTGCTTCCTGTATTTTCAGATCTTTATAATGCATCATATTTATAATAGCATTCCAGGTAGAGACCAGAGTTACTACTAGAGTGCAGTTAGGTGGAATCCAGGTAATTAGAACGAGCACTAAGAAACCTGATGCTGATAATAGTGACGACAGCCTTTGCTCTATTTACTGTGAGCACTATGCGGGGTCTCTAGGAATCCACGCCATCTCTGGAGATCTTCATTTTATTCCCATTGTAAATATAGGGGAACAGATTTGGGGAGGAAATCCGACCCAAGTCAGAGCTTGATCAGAGCTGCAGTCTCAACAGCTGCACAACTCAGCATTCATATCAACTTTATGATGGGTCCTGAATACAATTAATCTTCCTGCTCCACAGAAAACCAGTTACCACTGTCAGTTATATTCCTGACAGGGCTCAGAGTTTCCCACATGAGCAGCAGGTCTTAAAGAAAAACTCTCAGGAACTAGAATGTAGATGAACCAGAAACAGTGTACATCCCCTAAATGATACATGTCAAGAGATGCCACGAGGTCCTCACTGAGATGAGATGTGACACAGGCAAAATTTTGCATCTGTTTTAGTTACTAGTTTCAAAAATTAGCTATGTACTACTACAGAAAAGAAAGCTGGATAAGTAATAGCTTTGTAAACAAAAGGAAAATTATAGTTCACCTCACTTATACTAAGAATGACAACTTATCCATTAGGGTATGTATTTAACACTAATCAGGATTGATTTTTTATTTTCAATGAGTTAAGAATTCAAGAAAATTAGATATATGCTTCTGATATAATGACATTTCTAATTAGTTAATCTTGGAAGACAAACTACTCAGGGAACATGAAATAGTTCTAATATGTATAGTACTCCACTGTCACTTTCATAGACTGAATTATTAAATCATCACTGTACTCAGAAACCTTCCATCACAACCCCGTGTCAGTGCTACACATAGGTTGTGAAGACAGTCCCTCCATGTGGCAGGCACGAGGCTGGGCTATTGAATTCAGGAATACGCAAATACATGTTTGACCAGTGACTTCCAGATCCTTGGGTGGCAGGGCGACCAGCCCCGGTCCAGAGAGCCAGTGAACTATTATTATTTATTCCACTTCACATCTAATTTAAAAAACTACAAGCCCTTCCAGTTTTCAAAGTGGAGAAATAACATTTGGGGTGCGTGAAGTAAAGACCTCCATGTCGAAGTTGGGGAGGCATTTGGGTTCCATTCTGAGAACATTCCCTCAATATGTGAAACCCACAAAGTTTTAACAAAGTGGAAGACAGACAGCTTCCACATATGGACCTGAATAGAACTACCTACAACAGTGACTCTCAACCTTCCTAATGCTGCAACACCCTGATACAGTTCCTCATGTTATGGTGACCCCCAACCATAAAATTATTTTTATTGCTACTTCATAACTGTTATTTTGATAGTGTTACAGACTGTAATGCAAGTAGCTATGTTTTCCAGGGGTCTTAGGTGACCCCTGTGAAAGGGTCATTCAAACCCCAAGGGGTGGCAACCCACAAGTTGAGAACCACTGACCTAAATCAATGACACAATCACGTCCTTGGGTACACTTCCACTTCTCTTGCTGTTTTTTCTCCTTATAAAACCTTGATTTGAGTTTTATTCTTCTTTTAGAACATCCCTTATACTCATGGCATCCTTTCTATTATCCTTCAGGATCCTACAGTCCTATAATTACCACAATGGCTTCCTAGCTGTTCACTCTCTCCTGTTAGTTGTTAGTACAGTCTGTATATAAACAAAGAAGTCCAAAACAGTCATATCTGCTTCTTCAAAATCTTTAGTGTGTCCTGATAGGCTATGAAATAAAGGTAACCTGAGCAAACTTGTATACATTGTCTACACAATGGGGAGAAATGTTTATCTACCAGGCTCACATTTTTGGATTTTCTTCTGAGATACATTATTACTTCCCTACACAGACTCAACTTCTGGAAACAAGGAACTATGACCTTACCTTCTTTTCAACTCAAGTCATGGCTCTGCCTAATGAATAAATGAATAAAAATTAACTTAGCCTGACTATACAAAAAAAGGAGGTTTAAGGTTTTTCTTCTCAATGAATAGATAACAGAACATAACTATATCTCTCCAGTTACTGGACACAATGCACAAATTATCTTACTGCTTATTAAGATTTCATAGACCACCTAACAAATGCTCCATCAGAAAAGAAGCGCTATAATCCATGAGTCAACTTATTCTCTAAACTTCCAAGCAGGTTCAGCATCAACCATCTCCTCCATAATACCCATGAATAGCACCTATCGTCGTCACCAAAGTAGATTATTTACGAAATAATATTAACGAAATAATATTAATGAAAGCAACTAACACAACAAAGGTACGTTTTCTTAAGAAATACATAACTAGTTTGTATGATCATAGACATTAAGTTACATGTAATGATCAAATTTTTCTTAACAAGGTTTTAGAGATAATATCATTAAGTCTTTTTGCAAAAGGTAGGCCTAGTGCATTAAAACACAAGGTCATTGCATGCTTGCTATGTGCAAACACAATGCTAATCATTATGTCCAAGACGTAGCTATACAATTTTACACACATACTTTCATTCTTTAAACTGATACTTGAAGCAATCTGGTTATAAAACCTTATAATTATAAATTCTCTCACAGTCTTTAAAATGTTTTAAGCAATGTATCAGAAATATGTTGAAAAGTCAACACAATAAGAAGACCGGTCGTCAAATAACAACAACTTTGGCCAAGTGTTCTGAAAGCGCTAATAGGGTCAAAACTAAATGGGTGGTCCGTACTTTCCACTGAAACTGATCCACATTAAAACTCTGGCTCAGCCTCATCAATGCTAACTTGAAGTTGCCCCTGACAACTTCCCTTTAAAACAGGACTACCTCCTCTGCTTCTGTAGCACACTTCTTCCAGTCCTGCTCTGCTCCCCTTCCAAGGCTTCCTCACCACTAATCATTCTACAGCTTCTGGAGAACAAAGGAGGCAGCGTCAGTCACCCTGCCCTGAAGGGATTAAGGAGCTGTCCAAGGTAAACCAGCATGAGAGGTTAGGCAACCCTAGTCCAGTTTTTCTTCATGCAGGCCTCTCTTTCACAAGGCGAAGTCTGTGGGCTTTTGCCCATTACCTTCATTGGAATGCAATCTGTGAGGAGGTTTGTCCATTCGCTGGATGCTGGTTCACAAGGCGAAGTCTGTGGGCTTTTGCCCATTACCTTCATTGGAATGCAATCTGTGAGGAGGTTTGTCCATTCGCCGGATGCCGGTTCACAGCTGCAACCCTCTTTCCATGCCCTGACATCAGTACCACANCATTACCTTCATTGGAATGCAATCTGTGAGGAGGTTTGTCCATTCGCTGGATGCTGGTTCACAAGGCGAAGTCTGTGGGCTTTTGCCCATTACCTTCATTGGAATGCAATCTGTGAGGAGGTTTGTCCATTCGCTGGATGCCGGTTCACAGCTGCAACCCTCTTTCCATGCCCTGACATCAGTACCACAAGTGCTTCCTCGGTCACATGGTTAGGATGTTGGGCCTCCCTCTCAAACTGCCTGATGTGATTCTTAAGAAAAGGAATCATAGCATCTTCTTCCAGTCTAGAATACAGTACTCTTCCCACAGCCCTTCTTATATGCATTTGAGTACAAAATATAAAAGCAAGGCTCTAGAATCTGAAGCCACTGTGTTCTTTCCTTGCTAGGCCTGTATTTGGGTTAATTAAGTGGACTCTGAGTTTAACATGGACAGTAAATTATAAAAAATAAAAATAAAAAAAACAGAAAGGAAACGTGTGTTTAAATAAGGCAAAATTAGCTGGTCAAGGTGTAAGGAATTTTATTTGATGTAACAGACAACATCAGCAAGCTGTAATCTATTGGAACACTATAATAATGGCCTGTGATGGTAACAGATGTTTCTCTTTTAAAAAAAAAAAGAAAAGAAAAAGAAAACAAGGATTTTCAATCAAATAAGTTTCATTAACATTGCATATTAATTATCTTTCTTGGAGAGTCCTAAACCACATTAGCATATCACAATGAATATTAGCATATCAAAAGCACTAAGAAGTCTTGCAACAGACACCATTTTTCCATACTTGTGTGTTTTGAGAACATTTTTGATCATTGAAAATCAACAAACATTGCAGATCTCCATGGAAAACTACTTCCCAATCAAAGCAACAGGCAGGAGGGAGCAGGTGCACTCACAAGGCCCACGAGAGGCTGGTAGCATGGTCAGACTCCTGATAGCAAGCAGCCAAGCACTTAACACAGTTATATCTGGGAGCTATCAACTGCCTCCTCTTGCACTATTCATTTGCAGTCCGTAATATCTCCCTTTGTGTTGACCTGTGCCTTCCCAATGCTTTCTGGCAACCGTTTCAGTGTGCTTGAAGATTTTCTGCACAAAGTGCAAATTTATTGTAGACACGATAACAGTTTTCGTGATTTGTGTGCACTGTCTGAGACAGCCATGCACACTGAGTAGCATCAACTTCCCTACGGTTCTGGAAGCACTGCACATCATTTCACACATGATGGGGCACTTCCTTGACCGAATAATATTACCCCATTCCAAGTTTCAACAAGGTTGGTTCTTATAAAGTGTAATATGCAAGAGACCATTATAGATATGATAAAATATCAACCTTGAATTAGAAGAACAAACCCATGTGATAAGAAAACTTCACCACCCAGAAACTGAAAAAGTAGAATAAATGGCTGGAACTTTAGTCCTGGGAAAGTGAGTGTTCTGCCTACCCAAACTTTTAGCCCTTCTTGCCTACTAGACAAGAGCTGGACAACAGAAACAAAGTTGTGTAGTTAGCTGCTTATGGTCAGTAGAGCCAAAGGTAACTTGTCAAGTTAGCAGTTTAAAGTTTCAAAGCACGTAAGTGTTGATTTGATAAACTGTATCCACCTTTCAAGGCTGTGTATCCTATGAAACCCTGCATATCCCATGAAACCCTGTAAGACATATTCCAAATCCTCTTTGTTACCAGACACTAGGCTACTGTAGGTTTTATTCTCTTCAAATGCTTCGTGCCAAATGTTCACCTTTTCAGTAAATTATTACTGCCAAGGTTTGACATGTATGGAGTAAAGCCATATCAAGTTCATCCTACATGGTGCATCGTTGTGGCAGAAGTGTCAGCTATAATAAGAGTGTGATGGAAAAGATCTTTAGGGCTCTTGTCAGGTAGTACATAACCTGACAGTAGGTTAAGACTGAACATTTATGTGAAGAAGCTGTGTGCCTGGACCTGACAGCTGCCTTTAATGCCATGAAAAAGAAATGCGCTACCCACATTTACCAGATTTCATAGTTTACAGATGCCTCCATAATTCCCACATAATCTATCTAAAAGACCAAGAGGTTGGGCCATCCCTCTGGAAAGCTGTCTCTTCTTCCAATCTATAGAGTCATCATCCTGTTTTAGACACACACATCTCTCAGATGAATTATTGCAATCACCTCCTAAGGATATTCCTGCCAATGATCACATGCCAACTGGAAGAACTGAGTGATAACTAGGACTTTCTCCCAAGGAAACAAACAACCTGCAAATGAGTTGGTTTATCAATGGCCAAGAGTTACCATATTTTATATTCCTACAGCAAATGGGATGGGTGTCAAACAGACTTCTAGAACGGTGATAGTGCGAATGGGAACTCAGAATTCCAGCCTGGGATTTTGCATTCTTACTATGTGCTCCTTAGGGCTATCACCAAAGAAAAGAGGATTCAATGGTCATGCAGCCCACTTCCAACACTTGGTGGCTGGAAAATGGCTGGAGTACAGCAAGTGCTTGAGGGATGAAAACAGCTCTGCTGTACCAACCTTGAAAGAAGCGAGGCTGGCTAATGTAGGAATTCGCCCACGCCACTCTCTGTTTCAGCTTTTGTGGTGGCTCCTTGATTTCAGCGGCCTGGTCTCCTCCAAAATTCGCCCTCTACAATCGCTGATATTGGCTTTCTGCACACTAGGCTACTTTTTACATTAGGCATTTTCTAAAAGAATCACAAGTGTGGTCACTTCTAACCATTTCCGGAGAATATTTCTTACAAACCCATCTATTCCCCACACTTCTGCAATGGCTTCCTACCTGGCTACTTAGTTCCAGCCTTGCTTCAAGTAGTACAGTTTCAATACAGCAGCTGGTACATGACTTTACAGCTAACTCAATTTGCACAATTGGGTTGCTGAGAAGTTTCTAGGTATTCTATCATATGGAGTATAAAACCAACTGGAGAATCTGTCTCATCTTCTACCCATTTTGTGCAATGGCCTCTCAGAAGTCATGTCTTGCAGTACCTCCCTGCTCAATCAGCTGCTGTCTTTTCTATTTCTGATGTCTACCACATGCTTAAAGGGCTCTTTTTCCCCTTAGCTGGATGGTGGTGGCCCATGCCTTTAATCTCAGCACTCAGAGAGGCAGAGGCAGGTGGATCTCTGTGAGTTCAAGGCCAGTCTGGTCTACAGTGTGAGATACACACAGAGAAACCCTGTCTCTCAAAAAAAGAAAAAAAAAGGTACTCTTTTCCTATTTCAGTTGGGTCTTCTAAATATCACCATCTAAAAAGCCCACTTTCTCACATGCTTCCCCAGATTTGTCTTCCTGCACAGCACTTCATCACTGTTTGACATTGCATTGTGAATCTGTTTGTTGTCTGTAAAACCAGATTCCCCCATGCAGAATAAAAGCCTATGAGATATGATATGTCAGCATTAATATAACATTCTCAGATATTAGTGAATAAATAAATGAATAAATGATATCGTAATTTGTGAGTCCTGGCTCTGTGTGTCTGCAATTTATTTTCTCTAGTGATACTTTTTTGCAGTTACTCTATCTCATATTTTAACTGCGATTTACTCAAGTCTCTACATTCTTCCCAAGACCCCCACCATGCACCCAATGCAACATCCCCTCCCTCAACTCATAGCCTCCATCTCTGGTACCATGTCTGCCAAGTAGGAGACACTCAGTAACATCCTATCAATATGTAAGCGCCCAAAGGCAAAAGACCAAACAGGAAATGATTAACAATTGTCATTTTTAGGTCCGTGTCTATGTGTACTCCATGTCATAGTCGCTGTTAAACAGACTTCTTTTAACCAAAGCCCAAGATTCTGTGGTATTTTCTTTTCCTATATTGCTTTCAACATAGTTGGCATTTCGGTTAAGTAAAACAGACATTTGCTTAGGGCAAGTTACCAAAATATTAGTCTTCATAAGATTTCTTTGGCACTCTTTACAGAGGAACACTTTAGCAAACATTCTCCTGCATGTCCCAGAGTGACTGGACTCCTGAGAACAGGTCCGTGTGAAGAATTTGCCCTCAAACCGATGTGAGTTCATCCAAAGGATCAAGGCTTTGCCATTTGAAAATGCATTGTCAATTATAGAGGGCTACACTTCTGCATCTTTGCCACCAGTTTTAAGAACTCTCTTCAATAGATTCCTGCCTGGACAGTTTCTTCTTGTTTGGGAGGTTGTCGCAGAAGCCTTTACCTTCTCGCTTTCTCAGTTGCAAGTCTGCAGGCATTGATACGACTCCAATGACTACATGCAACGCAAATTGGACTTGGTGTATTCTTTCTTTCTTTCTCCTTTTTTTTTGGGGGGGTGGGAAGAAAGTGTGACCAGGGTACATTGTATGGAATTCCCAAATAATATAACAGATATTATGCTGGGAGAAAAAATAAAGAGCAGGAGAAAAAGGAAAGCAAGCATGCAGAAATGAATCATTTGATTGGAAACACACCCATAGAGGAACAGGTGCCAATGGAATGGGA
>LOJH01028051.1:0-13849 GCA_001685095.1 Ellobius talpinus
TCCTAATGCCTGTCACTTCCCAGGACATTGGCAGCGGCAGCCCGGAGCCCCTGAGCCCTGGGCAGGTTTGCCTGTCTTTCCCGGCGATCTGATTGGATAAAGTGGGGGCTCGACGGTGGCCGACGTGGGACAGTCTGGCTGTGGCAGGGGTCTCGGAAACCATGGGTTATTGCAGTGGCAGGTGCACGCTTATCTTTATCTGTGGCATGCAACTGGTAAGTGACGCTTGGGTCCTCTTATTCTGTAATGTGCCTTTGAGAGAGTGGCCAGGGAGTGTAGTAAGAGGTCCCTGCCATTGAGCAGGACGGAAGGAAAAAGAAAAAAAGGTGACATATATCACCTGTGCTCAAAATGATTTTAGCGGTGTGAAAAGTGACCCTTTGTGCCCTCCCCCATTTCTGTCCCTCTAAAGACAGTTTTGCAGGTGCGGCTTAAACTTGTTATCTTCAATTTCTTTAAGGGAATTGAGATATAGCTTTTCTTTTATACTTGACATTCCTGTTAGTGTAAGAGGGTGATTGCCATGTATATACATTACTATATATGTGTTAAATGAACGTACAGATCCTCTGACTTTTATATACTTGTTTGGCAGTGTCTTTATTCATTGTCATTTGATATTTTCTGGGAATATTTTATTATAATGCTCTTAAAAACTCCGTGTTTAGGTCAGATGGTATTCTTACAGCATTCTGAGCTAGGAAGCCACACCGAGTTCTCAAAGTATGTAGTTTGAAGAGAAATACTTAGATAAACTCTGCAATACCATTGCTACAGAGTCGACCAGTAACCTTTAAATCATAATTGCTACAACAATCCCAAGAAAAAAAAATATCTTGTCTTCCATTGTGTATGGTATTGCCACCGACATAGATACTATTGTCTGATCTCCCAGGATGGAGAATTGTATGTACTTTTTGAGGAATGTCCTGTACTTGCTAAAAAGGCAAGAAGCCAATAATGCCTCTGAATTCCAATTCCTAAGGGCAATGGAAGGAGGGGCTGAGGTAATGTAGAGGTGAAAAATTACGACACTGGCAAATGGCTAATTTGAGGGAGGAGGTACTTGTTTCACTGGCACCAAGTAGCTGTCCATAGAAAGTATGAATTAATCTAGTTACCCTCCATTATTTCTTTAAAAAAAGACTAGAGAATTGTAGGACAGAGGGTGATTACTGAAAGCCTAGTCATTACAAAGTACTTAAATGAATAGCAATTTTCTATGGAAACCGGCAGAAAAATTTCTCAAGTTTTCTTCACTGTTTATCAGTTGCAAAGACCAGCAGCAAGGTTTTTATTTATTTATTTATTTTTATTTAGCTAAAGTAGAGTTTTTGAGACATTTCAGCTCTGGATTTTTTTCCCCTTTCAAGGAAAGTTCCCCGACGATGTATTCTTGAATCTTGAACTGTGTACTCAGGACTTGGGTGTAAGGATAAAGAAGATAGAGCAATAGATACAGTTTATGTTTTCTCGGTTCTCTCTAAACCAGCTTCTGTTTCTCTTCCATAGAATCATATAAGTTTTTCAGCACAGTACTTTTGCCGTTAATGATAGGGTTAACCAGAGTTTACTTTGTAAAACTACCTAGACAGCTCAAATGTTCCAAGTTGTATTACATTTTCCAAACATTTTTATTTTGTATATGATTTAGATTATTTTATATTTGCTTATTCACAGTGTAAAAGCCTAAAACTGAGAATAAGTTGGTGGGTAACACATGCTTATGTTCTTTCCAGTTTAAAAAAATGTAAATTAATTCTTACTTGTTTAATGTTAAGAGGGGTTTTAATTAATACAGTAGGGCAGGTGTATGTATTAGATCAAATGACATTTTGTGTGAGTATTATATATTCTTAAAATAATTGGAAAATATAAATATGCCAGTGAGGAAGGTAAGTTTACACACACGATACAGCTGTAGTTTTCTTTGTGTGTGTGCATGTGTGTGTGCGTATGTGTGTGTGTGTGCACGCGCATATGCATCCATGCAACCGTGTATTGTAGAAGAGCTATGATACTTAATGGAAAAGAAACCTTAATCATGCCTAAACTCTCCAACTAAATAGAGTTGTCTGCAAGACAGGAACCCTCAGCCTAAGCCAGGGCACGTTTGAGCCCTGAGAAGTTTTTGTGCTCTGTGAGAATCATGGTGTCCTTTCATTCCCACCTTTTATGTCACTAGGCCCAGTATCATTAGCAGCCATGTTAATGTGGAGACAGAACGAAAAACAAAGGACAAAGAAAATTAATTGTTTAGATAGGGTGAAATCATCACACCCTTTAGGACCTAAGAGATTCTTGTTAATTGTGTCTTAGAGATATTTATGATGTTTTACATAAAATACATCTTTGCAAATAGTTGTAGAACACCTATGAGAGGAAGTTGATGTTTTCCTCTGTGTTTATAGATATAAAATTCTTATGCATCTTTGAGTTACTTTCGGGGATATTTGTTTTACATGAAAACCATATTTCTAGCATAAGTTTTGACTTGTGTGTCAGTGACTGACACGAAGGTTGCTAAGTTCTGTTGACTTTGGAAGTGTTCGGCTTGCATTAGGACACTTGGACACTTTTTACTTTCCTAATTGTACTTTAGATTTGTTAAAACTGCTGGAAGCCCAAGATAGCTGAGTTTAAAATCTTTTTTCTGCATTAAATAACTTTATTAAGTCTTTACAAGCATTAATCTTTAGCCTGATATGTAGAATACTGTGTTTTAGTTGAAAGTTTACATCAGTTTACAGGTATCTTAGGAAAGGATGTAGTATCTTTAAATCCTGTAGAAATAGACACCTCCTTTGCTGGGTTATTTTCAAAGCAGATGTGGTATTTTGAACATTTAACATAAGAAGAACAGGGTGAAAAGTTGGCATTTTCTGGCCTGGAGTCTATATCCTTGCTGTGAATTATGTAAAATGTTTTTATATATTAAAGTTTGACAGCATATAAACATAAATGAACATATATTATTGAACTATCTGGAAACCAGGTATCAGATCTTAACATAAATTACAATTCTGTATTCTTATAATTCAGTATAAAACTTTCATTCTATGAGAAAAGGGTCTACTTGTATCATAAATCGAAATCTCTGAGCTGTGTGGCTAACTGGCTTCAGATATTAGGGTGATTCTTGTAAGAAGGAGTGTGATTTCTGGAAAGAGACTTCTCTATGGGCAGAAGCTAGAATTTAAGCTCATAATCACTAGAATGAGACTTCCAAGTTATCATTGTCGCCGTCACTGCTCAGAAACGGAAGATTACAGAGAGTAACAGAAGTCATCACTGTATTTCCAGCGATGGGTTTAGTAGTGCAGGCCAAGAACAACTTAGCTTCTTGTTTACAACTTTCAGACAGCTTTCCCCCACCCAGCTTTTCTTTGAGTCAAATACTACTTCATATAAATGTTGAAGAAAAAGTCTTCTAATGTCTTATTGACAAAAGCAACCCAGCTGTAACATGGAAGAACATAACTTTAGAGTGAAAACAGAACTTGGTTTGCGAGTAAGGGAGCTCCAGATCTCACTCACACGTGTTCTACATAAGAGTCCTGTGTGGCGTGGAGTGTGGATCTCATAAACTAGTGAAAGAAGCCTAGATCGGCGTTCATCAGATTACCACATGAAAATGACATTCTTGCCATGTGCTCTGTAAAATATGACTAACTTGGAGCAGGTGCCACTAGCAATCAGGTTAGCAGCAGTGGGTGCAGCTGTGTGAAGCAACACATTTGAAAGGGAAGAATGATGGTTGCTTCTTACTGCACAGTTACTATGCATTTTAAGAGGTGGGCATTTATTTCAAAAAAGCCACAGACGTATACATAAAACAATCTTCTTTTAATTACAGAGTGCTATATCTATTGTGATTTGTATGCGGTGTTCACCATTATTCAGTGAGTATTTGATTACTTTGGAAAAGCATCAAAGCATGGATGTGAGGCGACTTGGGACGTGTAGGTGGAGTGTATGATGTTCTTGGGGTACTGCCTTTGACATGTTGTTCACAGATCTAACTCATGAAGGCAAGTGAAAATTCCCATATGGCACTTTAGAAAGTTGTGAAATTGAAACATTCTAAGGGATTTCTAAATTGTAAAAATAGCTTCTCTTATTTGTAATGTTCTCTACACATGTACAAAAACATTTTTGGCATATCGTTTATCTTAAAATGCTCTCCTATTGTAATTAAGCATAATTATTCTTTATCTAATGTATATCAAGAAAAGGATAGAAAGTTCTCATGCCATCTAGCCCTGTGCCTTAAAAAAGAAAAAAAAAAAGAAAAAAAGAAGCAAGTGTCAAACTATTTGATGTTATACACCTCATTTCAGTATGTCAGTTTGTAGAGTTTTTCCTTTCTTCCTCATACAAAGACTTGGCTAAGTCAGCATCTTCTCTAGTGGGGAGCCTGTATGTAGCTGGCGTCTCAGAAATGTAAATGGCCATTGCCCTCTCTTTCCCCTAATTCTTTACTTCGGAGTCGAAATTTCTACTTACCTAATCAAGAATTTCAGAATAGAAGTCAGGGATTCCTCTAAATAGCAAGCTCGCTATTGGAGGTCACTGGTTTATTGTTGGATATTACATGTCTTGGAAAACTACAATTTCGGAGATGGAAACAAGTGTTCACACCTTTGGTTTATAACACAAATAAAAATATAATTTTAGCATCAGTTGCATTAAATATTTTTATTTCTTACTAGTGTCTAGGAATTTTAGAGAATATATTTTACTTATACTGGTGGATTTTCAATTTGTACAGTGTCATCTGTCCATAGGTAAATTTTAGTCATTTTTTATTTTTATTAATTAATTACTTAATTAATTAATTTTTATTATCGAGACAAGTTTTCTCTGTGTAACAGCCCTACTGTCCTGGAACTAGCTCTGTAGACCAGACTGGCCATAAATTCACAGAAATCCACCCACCTCTGCCTCCCAAGTGCTGAGATTAGAATCACGCAGCACCGCAGCCTGGCATGGTAATTTTAAAATTATCACTATACCTGATAACACTCAAGTGTCACAATCAAACCAACATAGGAAAAATGTGTCCACCCCCTCAGTATTCTTAAGTATTTGATCTCTTCCCTATGGATATGTTATAGATACTTGTAGCACAGTGAAATGCAATAATTTGTTACTTAAGAGTGGGGACAGATTCCGAGAAAGACATCATTAGGTTGTTTCATTGTGTGAACGTTGTAGAACTTATTTCCACAAATGTGCATGGATCACCTGCTCCATGTCAAGCAGTATAATATTGTCATGGTTTTATGTTTGTCTGCAGCTAATGGAAATATTTCAGAGTGGTGGCCGGACACAGACAACTTTGGGGTGATGTGCAGGGTTTCTTTCTAAACCTGTCTTTCATAATAGTGATAGATTGAAATTGTATTTACACCTAACGTTTCTAATAAATAAGAGAGTAAAATTGTAGTGTGTTTTCTTACCATCATCAAGAAACTGGAAGGTGTTTAAAAATTATGAAAGAACAACATGAGACGATGTTATTTTCTATTATCAGAATGGGGTGGAAAGTGAAATTGCCAGCCAGTTTTCCTCTTTGGTGTTCCAGGTGTATTCAGATAAAGAACTGGTAGTGTTTGCAAAATTACTTACCTCACCTTCCTGAAAACTGCATCTTCCTTATTCTTTGTATCAGTTCTAAACACACACACACACACACACACACACACACACACACACACAGAGCAGATCTAAGGTATAGGAGCTTACTTCTCAATATGCTATAAATTACACACTTTTTGTGTGTCCTTTGAACCTGAAATAGGAAAGGATAGCCTTTAATTCTAGCACTTTCTACTTTTTAAACTACTTAGAGGCCACATGCTGATGTTGGTGTCTGTAAAACATTTATTTGAAAGTTACAAGGAAGTTCTTTTTATGTGTGTTTTCAGATGAATTAGTTCTCAAATTGTGTGTTTTGTATATTTGTAATACAGTATTTTTTTTAAAAATCTAGCTTTGATAAATATTTAAACAGTAATGAAAACTTACATGTTTATTAGGAGCTTGCTTGTAGCTATCTAGTATTATTGTTTCATTACACTTCAATTTCCTTCAGTAGTCCCATGAGAGAGGTGACAAGTATTAAGACCATTGTTCTCCAGAAATAAAGGTTTTAAAGTCACCCGATAGTGTGGGGGAAATCTTGAATCCAAATGCAGAAATATAGGACTTTGAACTTGTGGCTTTGTTCCTCACTGCCTCCCTTCCATGTAAGAAAACAGTATCAACAGTACCAACTACATTCCTTCTGCCATAAGAGTCCACACCATACTACTTAGGCTTAGAAAGGCTCCAGATCTCAGGGCCCTGTCCAAACCTGCCTATCCAAGAAATCTGAGCCATTAACGGATAGGACCTGTTGGTGTGTGCACCATAGAATAAGCTTAAGAAAAACTTGCCAGTGTTGAGTAAGTATCCTGTGCTCTCCCAGGTGGAGGACAAGTTCACGCAAACCCCATGAAAAATACTTGTGGTAACCCGGAGAAGCAATTCCTACCTGTGTGTCTGTTTTCCTTTCAGCTGGCAAAGAAGTTATAGCTGCTGTCATTTCTGACTAACTTCTGACAGATAACCACTGAACATAGTTTGGGAGCATTGGTACGCATGCTCACAACTGACTCCATGGGGAGAAGAAATGCAATCATTTATTTTTAAATTTGTTATTTTTTTTTTTTTTTACAAAAAATCAATCCTTGATAGAGAGGTGATGCAGGACACTTTGGTGGAAGCCGGTCTGCAGATCTTGCATTCATCTAAACCACCACTGAGTGTGAATATTTCTGACAGCTGAGATGGGGAGGTCCGAGTAAGTAGGTTATGTGTAGTGTCTACTACTGCGGGAGAGAACACGTCTTGAACTTAAATTTTCATTTGCGTTTATATAGGACCTTGTAACATGGATGTCCTAATGCCTTCCTGCTCCTGCCTCCAACTGTTTCTGACTTCTTAGGCCTGGGAAGAAGCCACGTATTTTAAATTTCTAAGAACTGAACTTTCCACAGGTTCATATCTATGGCTTTTAGCTGACCTTAAATCCTGCTGGCCACTTAAAGGTGTTCTTGAGTCCGCACATATGGCCTTGAAATTTTCCAACCCAGCTAGAGAATAGGGTCTTTTCTTCTCCTGGCTTGTGACTGGTGTGAAAGAAAGCTCGTCTGCTGGACAGACTATGCCCGCTTCTCACTTCTAGCCCAGTCCTATTCAGAGGTTTCCATGAGAGACATGGAAGGCCTCTTCACAGTTTTAGTGTCTTTGCAATCAACAGGGACGTGGGCAAATTTGAAAGCAGCCTTCGACTTGGCAATGCTGGAATGGAACTGGATTATTTACTGGCAAAGCCCTCTGTCTAAATAACTCCTTCTTGTGCTAAGCACAGCCTTGGAAGGGAAAGGAGAGAATTTCCTGAGACAGCACAAGTTAGAAGCCAGATTGTCTGCCCTGTCTAGTGTTGTTCATGCCGTTTATAGTTTTGGTTGTGTTTTCTCGTTTGGAAAAGGGGGCAACTCATTCCTGACCCACATGTCTTGAAGCATGCTTAGGAGAACCCAGGGGAAGAAGTATGCTTAAAATATCACTGTAATCATTAATGGTTTAATGTTTCACAACTTCACATCTAGGGATCCTAGGAGTACTTTTAAGTGTGTTTATTTAGCATTGCTATTTGCATCAAAAGAACTGTGGCCCTAATAGCAAAAACTAGTATTGTTTTAATTGAGTTTTTAATTCATTCACCCACAAATTTGGGCAGCTATATAAAGAGCTGTAACATCAGCTTCTAGTAGTATGAAATAGATTAAAAAATATGTAATGTGTATGATCAACATATATTAATAGTTTATTAATTCTTTATGAATTTCATATATTATCTTGGTCATATTCACTTCCACTGCTGTATAATATTAACTCTTCTACATCAGCCCAGCTCCCTACCACCTCCTGACTTTGAGTCCTCCCTTTTATTTTAATAACCAAGATCAATTTGTGCTGCCAATATACTTATGGGTGGGACCATTCACTATAGATAGTCTGGTGAAAACCTACAGAAGACACACCCATAAAGAAAACTGACTCTTCCTTCCCTAGAAGCTGTCACCTGTTAATGGATCACTACACTGTTCAGTGTTCATTGAGAATTAAATTTGGATTTCACAAAGCACTCAGCATTTCAGTTCAGTGTTTCTAAAATTCTGTTATGAACACTTGAAAAATATTCTACTGACCCAACACTCTTTTGCTTTTCTGCCTTGCTCTTCAAGAATCAGTATATATTAGTATAGTAAGAGTCCCATAAATCCTGCTTTAAAGAAACTCTGCTTAATTCTGCTTAATGCACCTGATATTCACAAAGTGCTTGCAATGTTGTAAGAAACTGATTTTGCTATAGTTGCTACTTATGATCTACAGAACTATTATTCTCAGCAACAATATTCAGCAAAATATTATTCTAGGCTAATGATATGTTTAATAGTAAATATCAAATTAATTGTCTAAACAGTATTTAAATTTTAAAATTCAATATGAAAACAACTGTATATTTTTCTAACAAATAATAATACATAAAATAAATACCTCATCATCACATATTATTAAATATCACATGCTTAAAGAACTAGAACATTATTTTTTCAGATATTTAGCTATTGCTTTTTAAGTTTACTTGGTTTTCTGGAAATTATGCTTCAACTGCTAAATTGGCAGCTTAGCTTGAAATTTAGTCAAGTTTGTTTGCCAATGTCGCCAACAGTATGGCATGCCAC
Source organism: Ellobius talpinus (assembly GCA_001685095.1). Lineage (NCBI taxonomy): Eukaryota > Metazoa > Chordata > Mammalia > Rodentia > Cricetidae > Ellobius > Ellobius talpinus. The sequence continues at coordinate 8,799 of LOJH01028051.1, forward strand.
AGTAGTAGAAGAGTGTTTTGAAGTTTAAAGGCCGGTGGAAAGGCTGTCTGCAGAAGCCCTTCCTTTCAACGTGGTAGATGAGGCTCTGCATCTATAACTGGTCTGAAACGGAGCTGCTCCTCAAGCTTTGCTTCTCCTGATTTTGTCTCTGCAGAGCAGGTGATGAAAATTCCTCATATTGACCATTGTTTTCTAATCAATGAATGCATACCACACAGTAACACATTTAAAATCCCTGACAAGGCTTTATTCTCTGAGAACAAATAGGTCTTAGTGTGGAGTGCAAGTGTCAGTTCAGTATCCCTTCTCTGTTCACAGAAGTCTTTGTGCACATCTATATTATGCTACCTACACAATAGAACAAAGAGGTATGTTGAAGACTTTAGCTGCATGTCAGATGATGTAGGGGGTCAAGGTTAGCTCTAAATTGTTCAATAGTATGGACTTTATCTGATCCCAATCCCAGAGATTTCCAGCAAGGAGAGATATGCAAGGTTGATCTCACTAAGTATTATTTTTAGATACCACTGGGAGATAAATGTGGAAAGAATTTCCACTGGGTGCCATAGGAAGAGAAATTTGTTTGCTGGTGATGTTCTGCTGTCTGTGTTCTTGGCTCCTGTAGAAGGACTGCCCTGAGCACCTCTTATTCCAGCACGTGCAGCAGTTGGGGGTCAGGTTGCTCGTGGCTTTTCACCTTGAATGTGCAGCGTTACACTGAGGATCAGTTTAGGGTGTTTGAACAAATGAATGATAGGAGGAGATTCAGTCGTCATCAAGTAGGATTCATGAAATGTCTGCATATGAATGGGTAATGAAAATGTGCTGAGTAAAAAATGTGGGAGTAACCGGGGTAAGAGCTAACCGAGAGCAATGCCAAGCCACATTGTTGCCGTAAATCTAATATCTAATGATTGTAATAACTTAAAATTAGTTTAAATTGCAAGCTGATCCATTCTTATTTATTTGCTGAGCCTACTTACTGGCTGTGTTTGTGACTAAAATGGGTTTACTGACCTCTGTTCATACTGTGGTATGAAGTCACATTTAAACGCATGCTAAATAGGATCAGTATTGCTGAGACGCAGCTGCTTATAAAAGTGAGCCAGTTTGTCAGTCTCTTGTTTCCTGGTCATGTTGTAAATAGTTAGTTTATAATAGTTCTGTGTCACGTCATCTGGTGTTATATAAGTCAATGGATACAACATTATTTAGTTGGCTTCTTAGATCATTACTTGAGAGGCTGTGTTAGATAAGGACAAAAATAATGAACCAGATTCTGTCTTCAGGTTTTGTTTCTGTAGGAACAGTTTTAACTGTGACTACCATGGACTTTTTTGGCAAATTTGTGAAAGCTACTTATTTGTAACCAGAGAAGTACTCACACTGATTGTGGGTCCCACAAGCATCTGATCCCCATTTGTAAATCCATCAAATGTGGGCAAAAATCATAAATCATGAAATGATTTTTTTGAGGTTTTCTATTTTATGAGAAGTTTTTGTCTATCATGTTTTTTATTATAACTGATAAGTCATATGCATATTTGGCATGTATTATTGCATCTTTAAAGACATATATACACATTTGCGTGTCGTGTGTGAGTGCATGTGTGTACATGCATGCATACGTGCGTGCATGTGTGTATGTGTATAATATGAGCTATGAGAAGCTCCTGAAAGTTTCTATGGAAGAAACAAACTAGACGTCTAACATAGGGACTCCAGAATACAATTCTGAGGTGATTTATGTGGAGGATTAGTTATAGCCTCATAAGTTGATCATCCATTATGTAAAAGACTAATATGTGACAGACCAGGTTGTTGCAGTGAGGTTGGAGTACAGAACAAACCAGGTGAAGGGCATGGAAGCAGTATAAGGATGAGAATGCAGCAGTGTTGGCAGACAAAGAAGATTGTTTGCAAATAGGCAGGAATAGAAGAAGCAGAACTTTGAAAGACAGAAGTCTGTTTCAGAGATGGACTTGAACTTCTTTGAAAGAAATCTCAACATTGCAGGATACGATAAGTGTCTCTTTAGAGTTTAGCTATCGGGTTTCATGACGGAGTGCTCACCAGTAGGAAATTAGAATGTTTGAGTTTTGCAAGCATACGGAGAAGGTGAGGGCAAAATAACAGGGTCAAGAGCAAGGATTTCTTTAGAGTCCTTTGTGAAATTAGATGGCATGCATTTGTAGACAATCCTGCTTCTTTTCTATCAGTATTCAGCTTTCTAAGAATTGGAATGGAAAAGTGGCAAACAGAGTATCTCTGTGGATTGGAGGAAAAGATCACTTGTGAGTGAGCTTTTGGTGGTATCTGCAGGCATAAATAAGTATGATTTTGGAATGGGATGGAACAGTCAGATAACTGGAATGGTAGAGAATATAGCTAAGAGCAAGAACACAGACAAAGACAGGAGTAGAATGATGTGGGGGATGTACGGTTTACATCACATCCTGTGATCCATCCTGGTGTGTGGTGTTTGTAGGCACTAAGGCCCAGATGTTATGAGGGCCATCACTGTGCATTGTGACTTCCAAAGGATGATTGAAAATAAGAGACCGGAGAAGGGCAGTGAAGACAGCAAGGTTGTTCTGTGTTTTCTACACAATATTGAGAATCTAGAGTATGTTGTCTCCTTTAAGATCTAGATAAAGATGGTTAGGAAACCATGTCCAGAGGGAGCTGCGCTGGGACGGCATGCTTTGGGAAGAATAGACGTTCTTCTGTGTGGATGGACTGAACGGGGAAGAATAAATTTGAGCTTCAAGATGAGGTTTCCCCTTTCATTTTGACAATACCTTGCCTGTGTATAGTGTGTATAGTGGGTGAAAATGATATATACTCAGAACAACAAAAAATATCTAGAAACTACCAAACATCTACCCTCCCCGACCATGAGATGAGCTGAGATAAAGCGAGGAACACATAGAAATTGTAGGGACTTTTCTTCACAACAGATTCTGAGCTGTAAGAGCTCAGCAGAAGGGATTGGCTAGGGTAGAGCACGAATGGTAGATTTCTAAGGGCCATGTGTATATCTGATTCAGGTCACCTGGCACCTTTGACATAGTAGCATAATTGTGCTTGTCTTGTTTTGTTTCAACAGAATGTATGATTTAATTGTCAACACTCTGAAGAAGACAGTAAGCTCTAAATTTGACCAGTTCTGGTTTAAAATAGAGCAGAATTAGACCATAGATCGTAAAGTTTCCACAAAATCCCCAGGTATTGCAAGGTTCACTTCAAAATACATACGGGAACCAAGCTAGTGTTCTCCTGCCCAGGCTTCACATCTCTGTTGTCTTTTTCCATGGGCATAAAGAATTGCCAGTGATTGTGGGCCTTGCTAGCCTGGGAAACTTTAGAGGATATCAAGAGGAGAACCCTGTGGCCTATGGAAAACACTTGCACTATGGAAACAGCAAAGTCATCCAAGGCCATCCTGTCTGTTACTACTAGAACTTGTTGCCAGCGACCTCCCAGCCACCACGTGTAATTAGAATAGAATTCCGCGGAAAGGGAATAGCCAAGGAAACAGCCTAGACATCCAGGAAAGCATTTAGAAAACTCTGAATAATTCCAGTATGTTTCCACATCAGCAGCAAACAAAGAGAACAAGCAAGCGAATGAGCAGGGGGGAGAGCTATGTGGGATGAAGAGAGATCGGAAAGCCAGCTGAGACGTACGTTAGGGAAGGGGTGCTGACTAAGGGCTTGTGGAACTATTGATTATAAGCCAAAGTTGAGTCTTGGTTTATTTGAAAGCTACTTTTTAATGACCAATTATGTGCTCAACCAAGCCTTTAGCATCCTTGGCTTTTTTATTCAGTTTAGTTTGAGCCAGGTGGATTTTATCTAAGGCCCAGTCAATGTCACCTTTATTTTAATGCCAGTAAAGGGTACTGATAGATAAGGAGCGGTTTTAGTTTATTTTCTTCCACATCTGATAGCATGCTAAAATGTTAATAAAATGTTTGCTTCTTTATGAGGGTTCTTAATTGAAAAATATTTTAAAGAAAGAATATACATTAATTGCATGTATATCATAGTTTTTGCTAAGTGAAATATTTATTTCCTGATTATGAAGTTTTAGGGCAAATTATGAATTTTTAATTTATAAAAGACTTTGTTGTACATTAATAACTGTGATTTTCAATGAGAAAGATTCATTTTTCCAAACTCTAAAGGATTTAATAACTTTTACTTGTACTGATAAACACACATACACACACATGCACATGTTCGCACGAACCCACTTACATACATGGTTGCACACCCACTTTCATTCTCATATCCTCAGATGCCTTCACCTGCACATCACCATGCTCACATACAATTACACACACACATCCACTCACACACTCATACACTTATATATACACACCACTGCCTGTTAGCAACTTTCCTCTGAAAACTTAAGTAATTGCTATTTGTTATATAATCCCTGAACCCAGGAATATTCAAAGAGTATTTGAATATTTGATATCCCAACTCACCAGAAAGCCTAGGTATTGTTAGAGAAGTGAGGTAAACAGCAGAGATTTATCTTTTAAATGGTCCTATCTGCTGCATAATTTCTCATGTTTCAACTTGAATTCTTTGGGTAACAGTCTTTTTTTGTAAACTCTAATTTGCATGCCTGGAAGAAGGAGAGTAAATTACAGGACTTTTTGAAGGTCCTTTTAGCTTGATGGTTTTATGATTAAATCTTGCATTTTAAAATTACCCCTCTCTAGAAGGACCAGGCTAGAGGTTCTTTTCTGGTTTATGGTGATTAAAGAGAAATAATGTATCATCTGGTGAATTTTCCTCTAAGACAAACAAGAACAGTATAAAACAGAAACCATAGAGGGAAAAAAGAAAGGAAAGAAGGAAGAGCAAAACAAACCCTGGAGGTCAGACCTAGAAGGAGTTCAGTGTCTTCTCTGCTCAGCTGTTAAGTACTATCCTCTAAAGGTATACTCGGGTCCTCTGGATGCTCAGCCGAATAGGATGCTATAAAGGGGTGTGTGTGTGTGTGTGTGTGTGTGTGTGTGTGTGTGTGTGTGT
>LOJH01028052.1:7105-17864 GCA_001685095.1 Ellobius talpinus
GAACTCACAGAGATCCACCTGCCTCTGCCTCCCGAGTGCTGAGATTAAAGGTGTACGCCAACATCGCCCAGAAAACATGGTGGTAAATAGCATCTATAGTAGCCAATTATTAGGACAGAAACCTGTGTGGCTTGAATATAAAATATACTCCATAATAGCCCATGTGTGAGCAGGCCCTCACTGGTGGCATTATTAGAGGGGTTCTAGACCATTTAGGAAGGACAACCTAGATGGAAGAAATAGGTTTCTGAGGCAGGTCCCTTGGGGTTTCTTGTCCTTGGCCCCTGTTCTCTGTCTTGGCTTCCTTCCCACAATGGGGTGGAAAGAGTCCTCACCAAGGCTCCCAAAACTATAATGTTCACAACTTTAAATATGTATCTGGAGCCAAACAGTCATGCTTGGAGGGCTCTGGAACTTTAAGCTGTGTCTGCCACGTGACTTTACAAGGAAGTTCAATGCTGGAACTAACATTGGCCATATGACTCTTAAGTCTTTGGAATGGTTTGTGAGAATTTGGGAAAGTTTGGAGAAGCAAGATGGAGAACAAGAATGCTGCGAGTGGAGTGGATAATAGTGTCAATTCTGATGAGTCCTCAGAAAACCAAATGCTGACAAGAAAGTGAACAGCAACAGTTCCATGCATGAGGTTTCACTTGAAGTAAAGGCTCACACGCTGAACTAGAGGCCACTCATGTTATGCCATGACAAAGAATTTGTATTCTTTTTAGCCATGCACCGACGCCCTGTGGGAAACAGGCTGGCTTTAAGGTGATGGACTAGTTCACATGACTGAAAAAGTTACGGCAACAAAGCATTTGGGCAGCAGCATGGGTGCCTGGGTGATGCTGCAGCTTTGGTAAGATTTAGAGTAAGAATTGAGGGGGAAAACAAAACAAAAACAAAAACAACAAAAAACAAGTGCAGGAAGATATAAGCACTTATAGAATTCAGAGTGAAAGAACTCATGTTTAAAGCTGTAACCAAAGAAGGTGCAGAGCTTTATACTATTAAAAAGAAGCCACACCATTTGCAGTAGGAAAATAAAAAACATGCTTTGAATGTAGCTAGGCAACCTCATCACCTCAGTACCAAAGACACAAATGTGTAAGAAGCTAAAAAGACATACATTTGCAAAAGAAGACCCTTACTACTCTACTTACTCCCAGTCACCTACAGAATTGCTCCCTAGGATTTGTCTCCCTATGTGCAGCTTAAAGACCTGCAGATGCCACTGGATGTAGCCTCTGATATAACTCATGCAGATAGAGTGCATTAACATTGACCCGCTAATTTTATGTGGATACAGAATACAAGACTGGTTGAGTCATAGAGGCTTCCAACAATATCTATCAAAAATAGTGGGTAAATCTATCCATCTTCTGTAAAGTTAATTCAACACAGCAATAAGATAATATAGAATGAACCATCCATCAATATACAGTCAGTTACATAAAAACATCATGCACACAAAACTGAACACTATGACTCCACAAACAGCAGCAAGAAGTATTTTATAAATTGATAATACCGCTTCTTACACATATTAAGTTATTCCAGGATGCACAGTTGGATGTAGAAAGGGAACAGAAAACAAAAATGAAAAAGAAGATAGAAGGAAAAAGGAGAGAGGACAGGGAAAGGCGTGGAAACAGCAGAAGGCTTTGCTGGTGCAGGCTATGGTAAAGGACAAAGGATGGTCAGGGTCAGACTTTAAGAAAGCATCCACTATAAAACTTGGTTGTTGCTGTTTTTAAACTATAAAAATACATTAACCATAACCAAAAAGAAAAATAAGTGTCAGAAATATTAGCTCTTGAGGAATCTGGTTAAGGAATACATGAAAATTAGTATACTATTCTTTTAACATTTCACTTATTCTAAACTTATGTCAAAATTAAGCTTTTATAAAAAAGAAGAGGACACAGAAAAGGAGAAACACTCCCTGCTCACATGGTATCCAAAACTGACACGACCACTATACAAACAAAGGAAACCTGAGTGAAGACCAAGCTGGTATACAGATGACAGAAAAATAAAGGTAGGAGGGTTAACAGAACCCAGTACCCAGGATGTTTGACAGCATCTTTGAACCACTAAATTAATCAAAAGTGGAACTGCCCATCCTTGACGCCGCTTATGCTTTAAGATGATAAATTTTCCTTATTGCTGACAGACACAGCTGTGTAAATTAAAATATGCAGAGTCAACATGAGTTCAGACTTGAAAAGGGCCTAAGAGTTTAAAGAAAGAATACCCAATCGCAAGCAACTATCCATGAGATGGGATTACCATGCTTACCTAACTCTATTACAATTATTGGGTTGTTGGCTTTTTTGGAGCCCATTCCCTATGGTGGGATACCTTGTTCAGTCTTGATACAGAGGGGAGGGTATTGGTCCTGTTTCAACTTGTCATACCAGACCTTTTCAGCTCCTAAAGAGAGGCCTTACCTCCTCTGAAGAGTAGATGGGGGGAGAGGATGGGGGCGGGAGCAGGAGAAGGGAAAGAAGGGAGGAACTGAGGCTAGTATGTAAAATTAAAATTTTTTAAATAAAATAAACAATTATCAAGTTGTGTTTCTATTATTTTTAAATATTAGTTTTTATTTTAATTTTATTTCTTTATTTAATGTGTATAGATGTTTTGTCAGTATGTTTGTCTGTGCACAACATGCATGCCTGGTGTCTACAGAGGCCCAAGAAGGGCACTAGATCACCTGCTTGAGTTACAGATGATTGTGAGCCACCATGCTGGTTGCTGTAAATTCAAGTCCTCTGGAAGAACAGCCATTGCTCTTAACTGCTGAGCCATCTCTCTAGTCCCCCATATTCTTATAAATAGACTACTTCTCAAGATCTGAGACTATCTTATTAGTGTTTAATGGACAAAGCCTTCAATACATAAAAATCCAACAGCTTTTCATGAAGTTAATATCAATTCTCTCTAGCATATCACATAAAATTAGCTGGCTAGCTGTGATAAAAGTATCGTTTAATTTGGAGAATTAGGAAGAATTTGGTTTGGAACAATTATAGTTTGTAGACAGAACAGGGAAAATTGAAGTCAAATGCACAGGATATTCACTGTCAAATGGGGGAGACATTCCATACATATTTAACATGGAGGCCAGGGAACATAAACATTTATTTCAGATAAAAGCTCCAGACCTGTTATCTTAAGGTTAGTATCTGGAATGTGTTTCTTCTGACTGGACCGAAAATAGAAAGATGAGCCAAATGATATTTCATAGGAGTGATAAGTCTAGAAGATTCTATCTTAATTGACAAGAAGAGCTAGTTAAATCTCTAAACAGCAGCACATAGACTCCAGACACATCAGAAACATCATATTCTTGTGTATGCGAAAGGGTTCAGGAAAGGGTAATGTCAACACAGTCACCAGTAAGTGAGAGAGAAGGTACTTTGAAGTACAGTGGGGACTTGGGCCTCTGGGTGCTTCTCAACTGGACAGATTGCTGGAAGCAGATTCTGAATCAGCTGCTGGTAAATGCATTAGGCTGTGGCCAGAGAGGAAAGTACCTAAAACACTCCCAGGAAGGTGTGTTACAACACTTTGTGTATTACAAACAATGATGCAACAAATGACAATATGTTCCAATCCTTGCAGGCAGGTGTTTTTAATATCTGTAGGAAAGGTCATAAAACAATAGATTGCTAGATAAAGGGGCACATGTGGTTTCAATTTTATACTACTTATCAATAAGTCATGACTTTCCCAGGAAATTATGGGAGTTCAAACTCCCATGAGCAATGTGACAGCACAAATACGTCCCCACATTCAAAGAGACTGGCCCTGTTTTTCTAAAAGTCTAGTGAACTTAAAAAAAGAATCTCACTTAATTAGTGCCTTGTTTTAATCCCTGACTGCTAGCAAATATATATTTTAAGAAAAGTTTCTTATTTATTTGCCACTAGCACCTCCTCTTCCACAAACTATTTGTTCACATCTTTTAGATTTTTTAACAAGATGTTGAACTTAAGCATTTCTTCAATATCACTTATTTATATTATAAAACTATATATATGCTATTAAAGGGTAGGGGAAAAACAATGTGTAACTAACACATATTTCATGGCAAAAATGCTGAAGCATAAATGAAAGAGCCTGTGGATGAATTACAGTAGGTGTCATACACACACACAAACACATATATGTGCATGTATGTACGTGTACACACATGATGTACACATGTGCATGTGTGACTGTGGTGACTGTGCCTGAGTGCATGTACTTACTTTGCTGGTTTTATTTTTAATTTCTGCCTTAATCACACCTGGACTTCTGCAGGCCATATAGAAATTTCGGTCACCAAGAAGAATAGTCTCTTCACGCTCTGTGGCTGTGATACTGAGTGCCAGATGCACCTGCCATTTTGTGCAGGAGCTGCAGGGCTTAGTCTTCCACAGCACAGGCCTCTCTACAAAGAATCCCACATGTGGCGTGTAAGTTGCAAATGTTCCCTGACCAGGACTACAATCTCTCATTAGAATCCAGTTTAATTTTTGCATGTGTTTAATTCTACAATGTGTTTCTCGTTCAGCTTCCAGTTACAATGTCTTATTAAGAAGTGTCGTAAATTTGGGGAAAGCATATGGGGCCTTGGGGCACTACTGTTCTTGCTGTATAAGCTGTTAGGTACACAAGTATCAGGCTGTAATTATTAGTCCAGCACTCACTGTAATGCTATCCACAGGCCCTTTCAGTAAGTCTGGCTAAGCACTTCTATCTAGAAAGACACATCATCAAGCCTTATTTCTATTTCCTTGTATTACACTTAGAGGACTATATTAACTGATGCATATATACATTTGGCAGTAATTAAGGCAGTCATGGGCTTCTCTTAAAAGTATATTTCAAAATACAAATGAAATAATGATGAAGTCTGTTGAAGTTCAGAAGCAGTGCCCATTCTATAGGACAGATAACAAAGAATCCCACCCCACCACCATCCAGATTCTAGGATTTTTAACCTCTCTTTCATCACTTTGAGAACCATAATAGGTCCTCCGCCAACTCAACCTATACAGTGCCCTTTCTTTACAGGACTCAGAATTTTGGTGGCTTTTCTAACACCTGGCTGCCTTAGTCACTTAAGTAGTGTGGGACAGTGGAAGGATTCAGAAACATCTCAGGGTATCATTGCCCTCAATCATCCTGGATTCTAAAAGTCCTGATTAGAATCTACACTTTCCAGCTGATCAACGAGGTGGCATGTTTCTAAATCTTCTTTATTGACAATCTGAAATGATGAGACAAATAAAATGTTTGCTGTCCAGAAGAATGAGAAAATTGCAAAGTTTCTCAGAACTGTCAATGTGATATGCACCAGTTTTACTCTGAGGATTTGATAATTGCGATTTTTAAATTTTATTCTGATGATACAAAATCCTATGTTATTAAATAGGTAAATATGAATATTACAAGAGTAAGTTAGTTTCAACTATGAATGACCCAAACACTGTACATTGACCCGAATCATACTCTCATTTAAAGAAAAGCATGCCTTTTCCATAACTATTATAAAATACTGACAGTCACTTCAAGAAGGCATCAAATTAAACCTTTCAATTTTACCTGATCCCTCTTGTAGAAAACAAAAAAATGTATAAGCCTAAACACACATTGGCTAGTTGGCACAAACGATGCACTGCTGACTTCTAAACCATACGGTTAAAAAGGTCTTTGACATCATTTTCATTTGTATTTTTCCCAAAACCATTTCTGTGTGATGTCATCATTGTCTTTCTTCCTGTAGTGACACTGAAAGAATAGGCTGGACCAAGGGAATCAGAGCCCCTGGGTCCACCCACCCAGTAGACACTGAAGGCAAGCTGTGAAGGTGAAGCTGAGATCAGAACTGAAGTCTCCTAGCTTCCCTCAGACAGGATCCAAGGACAGCAAACTACAGCAAGCCACACCCTGAGGAAGATTACAATGTTTTTTTCTAAATCTCCACTCTTAAATCTAAACTTACCTTTTTATCTTATGAAAGGAAGCATTGTTCTCAGCTATAACTTATTTTTAGAATTATACAAAAACTGTTTTCTAATATTTAATTAGAAAATGAATTTAATCCCCACATCACCTGTTTCCTCTACAATATAAATTCTACTCCTGTTTGCCATACAAATTCTTTTGAATTTTCTAGCATCTAATGGTTACAAAGATTGTATAACAGAGTTCAGTCTCAGAGAGTTATATACACACCTTCCTTACAGAATCCTTTTCAGATATGGCCATGTAGGCTCTAAGAGTAGAAAATATATACAAGTCCCAATTTTTTAATGCATTCTGCAACATCAGAGCCATGAACGTCTCCTGTGTGTTTTGCTATTGGATAAACAGAATGAGGGAAAGTTCTCAAATGCCAGTCAACTGTGTTATTTCTTACATAGTCTGAATACAGGTAAGAACAGAAAGGTCTGCCTGCAAATATTTTAAAGACCTCCTCTAAATACCAGCACTGGCAAATGATAGAAAGATAAATAAAATGTGTGTCTTACTGCTGAGTTTACTCCCTGTGGTAGGGTCATCAAGTCAACCCCCAGTGAACAATCTCTAGTTCTTTTCTTGCACAGCCCTAATTCTGTTGAGCACAAAAGTGGACTACATCCAGAAGAAAGGGAAATAAACTGTGTTTTCCGGCCTCTTTCACATGCAGGTAGAAGGCATAGACCAAAGAGGCAAATTCTGGTTTTGAGTAGAACTTTCTAGAAAGTACCTTTGAAAAAGAAAGAGGCAGTCTCAGTTGGCATGCTCCTCTTCCTCCTTTGGGGGAGACACATGTGGTGGCTGGGAAGTCACAACTGTTTGACAACATCAGAAAAGGGCCACTAGTAATACAAACTCTTCAGTCCCTCCTACCCCTCAATTGTGAAACCAAACTAACATGGTAACTGTGGAACTGGCATTAGATCAGAAAAATAAATCCCCTATCTTATTTAAGCCTCTATTTATTAGGTTTTCTATGACATTTTCTGAAGCTAAGTACAAAGTAATACAATCTAATAAGAAAGAGATACAGAAAGGGTCTTTGAAAATCCACCGAGGAAGATATTAGTCCGACAGAGGCAGAGGGTGGAGGGGTCAGGAAGATAAGCGTCCAGAGAAGCAAACAGACAAGGTGGTGCACTCATTTGCTCGAGGATCACCATCATCTACTGCCTGCGGCCCTGACGGAGGCTGCCTCGAGGACTGAAGGGGAATTCAGGCAAGAAGAATGCTAGAGTACAGAGATACTGATAAGGGGCGGACACACAATCTGTGCTGGACTGTGCTTACATCCACCTTACAATATTTATTCATCAAGCTCCCATCTTGTCTCCAAAGCTACATCAGGGCCTCCACATAAAGTTGCCCTGTGGAAGACTCACATCACAGTTAGTACCTCAAAGTCATAAAGCATTCACTAGCCAAAAGCTGGGCTGCATGTTGCCTGAAGATTTCATTTTCTCTCAACTAGCACCCTAGCCGGTTTTCCTAAATCACAAAGACTGTACCTCCAGTCTAAGCAACTCATTCGTGTGGCCCAGAGAACACCCAAAACTATAAATATTTCATATTTGGGTAGCATGAGCTAAGTGGAAAAGGGTTTTTCTTTTCTTTTGTTTATTATCAGTTATTCAACAACTCTGTGGAAAAATTAAGAAAAATTACATTTGTCATACTTACAGAACACAATAGGGAGAAAAAGAAGAGTCATCTTTTGTGGGCTGTTTACAAACACACAAGATCAAGGAGAATGTCATCCAAACCAAAACAATAGGAAATCACTCTCAGCTGAGAGGACAGGCTTAGAGCATGGCAAGTTCCTCTCTGATCCTGCTACAGCAAGCTTCTGCATGCCTTCCAGAGCCTCCACCTACAGAGCCTTAGGACAAGGGCCAGCACATATATTTAATTATGTAAGTATTCAGCACTATCGGCCAGCTGTTGCCATTCAGAATACACTGACCTCTTTCACTCACTCTCTTGCACAGAATGGCAGAAACAAAGCAACTGTTGATGCGACAGTAATCATGAAATATGCAAAGTACTATTCTCCAAAAGAATTGAGATAACTCCACAACCCAGCTTTGCATTTTAAAGTGATTTGCTCCCTCTCAAGTGCTTTTCTGTGCCTTATTTGCAAGTTCAATGACTAATCTAACGATGAGTTCCTTTTGTTTCTATTCCTTTAAAAAGTCAACCATGAATTCAAATACATTTCTTAGGTTCTTTTCAATCAAATTTCTCACTGGAATACATAATTCTCTTCTGCCCCGCCACGCATCTCTAAGTTCCATGCTTACAGGACAAGCAAGATAAGGGCTGTCCTACACACCCATAACTCTTAGTCCTCACTTTCAAAAGAAAAAGAAAATTAAGCTTCATTTAATGCTCATAGAAAGCTCATTCCTCCAATAGCACCCTCAGTTTCAAAGTAGCTGAAGGTGGTGGGAAGGCCAGGAAGTCCCACAACAACAGAGAGTAGACTACACAAACTGTGACACATAAATAGCTACAAACAAACTCACACATGGCGGATGGAACCACAGCTAACCGAACAACAACTCACCAGAGAAACCTGCACTTCATCAGATCAACTTTGGATTCAACTCAATGAATACCTCCTCAGTAACTAGTTAGCGGCACATCTGCAATAGACCTGGGCACCTCAGAAATCAGAATGGCAGTCTCTCTTTCCTTATACAGCTGTGTCTCAGCACCCTAGACACTAATACATGAACTTAACTTTCCCAACACAACCACTTCTTCACATGTCTTCTGTTCTCAGTTTGGTGAGTTCTGGTGGGTTTTGCTCATTCACAGAAACTGTAAACAATTGGATGCTCAAATGTAAGATAATGCTGTAATGTTATTACACACGGGCTTGGTGGTGGTGGACCATGCCTTTAATACCAGCACTTGGGAGGCAGAGGCAAGAGGATCTCTGAGTTTAAAGGCCAGCTGGTTTAAAGATCAAGTTCCAGGGCAACCAGGACCACACAGAGCAACCATCTCAAAATAAAAAACAAAAACAAAAAACAAAAAAAACCCCACAACTTGTAAGTGGCAATCTGCTTGACAAAGATATTAACAATAAGCTGCTGAGGAGTGACAACAGAAGGAAGGACTCTGCTCCTTCCCCAAAGTGAAAAGAGAATTCTGGCAAATTAAACAAATATGTATTAAGTGAGAATCATTGTGCCTCAAGCTCAAGGCAAAACACCACGTTTCCTTCTCTCTGATTGAACACCACCCAGGAGTACAATACTGATGTTCCTGGCTGGTTTGGTAGAGAAGAAGGTAGTGATATCCACAGCCCAGAGCTACTAGCATGGCCAAGTGACTCCAAGGCACAGGTGTTCTCAATGCTGTCCCTCAGGAAAAAAACCAGAGAACAACTATGGCAAAAAACTGGCTTTCACCTCTTCAGGAGAAGAGAGGCAGGTCCCTTCCTAGCCTATAAGAAAGCTGAGGCAGAAGGATTAAAGGCTTGAGAATGGTGGACAACTGGAGACCCTAGTATGGTAAACTCAAGTAACTGTGGTCACCGACATGGAAATGTTCAAGAAGCATACTAGTCCAGACCGTGGAAAGAAAGGTAGGGGCTGAAAAAGACACGGAAGGAGCCAGTCTTGCTGCAGTCCCCAAATGATGGAACCGGGTGGAGAACGGGAGAAAGACCCACAGTGAGCAGAGCAGTAGAGAAAGCATCACCTTACTAGACAATGTGTAAAGCCACACAGGCCAATACCCCAACTGACTTCATCACAAAAAAAAACTGGTGTGCAACGATGGGTGAAGCAACAAGATTGCACAGGGATTCGTCCTACCTGCTCCTTACACTTCAGACAACATAAAACTGAGATCAGTTCAAGCCACTCAAGCAGGTAAGTAAACCCAAATGTGGGCTGGGGAGATGGGTCAGTGAGTAAAAATGCATATGTTCAGGCCTAGTGACCTAGGGTCGGATCCCTAGAAGCCATGCAGAAGTGCAAGCACCTGTATCCCTGCTGCAACTATAGGAAATGAGAGATGGGGCAAGAAAGTGACAGAGGCCAACCTAGCTTAAGCACAGGTAAGGACACCCTGTCTCCAACAATGTGGCAAGACAAGGACAGGCAGTTGAAGGCTGTTCTCTGACCTCCACAAGCATGAGATCGTATGCGCATGCCCACATTCTCACACAAACATTCTCCACCTTCCTCCTCGTGCGTGCGTGCGTGCGTGTGTGTGTGTGTGTGTGTGTGTGTGTGTGAAAACAATGTGAATTAGCTAACCAGTTTCTTACAAAAAGTCAAATGAGGCCCAGTGTGCTTTTATTTTCTATCAAATTTGTTCATTTAAATTAAATGAAAATTAAAATTAACCAAGGCAATTATAGTTCAAAGTATTAGTGAAGCTAATTAACAACATAATCAGTTGAGTTTTTCACTTTCTTTTAAACAGGGTGATTAATAATTGAGAGGACAAGCCCTTGTCTATTCCTAGCAGCTCAGCTTATTCTTTGAATCAATTTACTTCATGTATTCTGGCTGAAATAGTACTCTTGTTCCTCTGTCAATGTATAGAGAACTCAGAGATAAATCCACGTAAAACAAACAATATTTCCACAGTAGGGCTGAGAGTAAAGCCATTTGTTACTCTACTCAGCAAAACATTGTACAAGGGATCCCCTGTAGAGCAAAGCAGGTAGCCAGTACTTCAGGCCCACCTTTCCTGCTGTGTCCATCTCTCTCTCTCTCTCTCTCTC
>LOJH01028053.1:0-17863 GCA_001685095.1 Ellobius talpinus
GAGGAGGGGAGGAGGTGGAAATTTTTAATATTTAAATAAATTATATAAAAAACATGTTTCCCTTTTCTGTTTTTGGGGAACAGAAAGAATCGTTAGAAAGGCATTTCCAGAAAACGATTATGGATGAGTTTAGAATTTGAGCAAAGTGTTCTTTCAAGAGGTGATGGATATTACACACTCTCCCAGTAATTCAGAAATCATCTAGAGAAATGTTGCTACCACACTTTGGTGTAATTTTCCAATCCCTAGAGAGTGATGGGCTAGCACCACTGCCCCCTGGTGTTCCCTCATATTGTTGCAATGTGGGTAACATCTATTTCTAACACAAAATAGTTATCAATGTTTTCTTATCTGACAGTGACTATTATCTTTCTGTGGGGTAGTTAGACATCAAATTATTTCTGCAGTATGGACAAAAGTTTAGGTAATGTTAAGTCAGACCTTTTTAATCGATAATTTAAAGCATAAATGAGTCTAGATGCCATTATGTAATTTCTTGCTCAATGAACTGCATTTACTATTAGACATGCCATATTAAAAGCCAAGTCTGCATGGCCTTAATTCTATGATTTTCAAGTGTAAGGTTTCTGCCAAGGTAGAAAGTCTGCCATGTGTCACAGGCCAGCCTGGACTGTAGAAAGAGACACTGCCCCAAGAAACCGACAATACAATACACAATTAAATAAAGTACAATAAAATACCCTTCAGTGCTTCCTCAAGTGTAGATTTTCCTTGTCTAAAGCTTCAGCTTTGCATCTGTATGTCATCGTTCAAGCGCCTCAGTCTACCACTTTCCCTGTTAGTTGTACTTAGAATAGGCTGGTGCTATCCAATAGGAATATAAGAGGTACAAAAAAAACCTTAAAAATTGTAATGAGTACTTTCAAAGTAGCCTTCACAATATACTTATTGTCCTAATATATAATAGCATATAAGGACATAATCAAAATTAAATGCGATTAAAATACATCATTTTTTTTTTTTTTGCTATGTAGTAGAGTTTACTTCTCAACTTGGCCTGGCCTCACATCTCTTGTGGGCAGTCAGCTGTGTCTGGTATTGATAGAATAGTGCAGACCTAGGGATGTAGATTCATTTTTTCTTTTGGCAAACATACCTGTCAATAGTGATGTATTCCTGTTTTGAAGCAGATATTTTTATAGCTTTTTTGTGACATTGGTGGTCACTGAGTATAAGTGTCTACATGTAATATATCATTAAAGTTCTCAAAATGGTGGTGTAACTCTAACATGAGTCTTCATTTGCTAGACGGACTACTTCCACAAAGAGAAATAGCACATCAAATTGCTTACTTGAGATAGTTCATATGAAGGCAGAGTCAGTGCTTGATTTGCTGGTTTCGAAAAGAAATTTTGCTTCCTGGTAACTTTTCGAAGCACAGTGCCAGTGTTTTACTTTGACAGCATCATTAGAGGGTTGTACATTTTAAGACACCTGTTGGGCTTTGATCCCTTACAGTTGTGCTATCTGCTGCTGCTCAAAATTTCCCATCCCTGGTCCCCAAGAGTTCAGTACCAGGTAGCCTATGATAGCCACTCCAGGCTGCTGTTGCTTCCCACAGACCTGTATTCATCACCCTTCAAGAAGTGCTTGCCAAGCCTGAGAGTGAAGACACTGGTTTGAGACCAAGGTCTCACGGTAAGAATTTAATCACCTCTAAATCTTCCTGAGGGCAAAACATAGGAACCACTTACTTAATCAAACAGCCTTCATGAATTCATGATACTCCTTATTCAAACAAGTGGAGGGCAGGGTTTTATTATAATTATTATCAGATTTCAGTTTTCTGATGAAGACTATGTGTCTTCTTTAACCATCAGGTGCTGTGGGACAATGGTCTGTACCCTGTCAATTGTATTTTAATAAAACGCTGATTGGCCAGTAGCCAGGCAGGAAGTATAGGTGGGGCAACCAGGCAGGAGGTATAGGTGGGGCTATGAGAACAGGAGAATACTGGGAAGAGGAAAGGTCAGTCTGCAGTCATCATCCAGACATAGAGGAAACAAAATGTGACTGCCTCGCCAAAAAAAGTAGCAAGATATGTGGCTAACACAGACAAGAATTATGGGTTAAGATGTAAGAATTAATTAATAANACGCTGATTGGCCAGTAGCCAGGCAGGAAGTATAGGTGGGGCAACCAGGCAGGAGGTATAGGTGGGGCTATGAGAACAGGAGAATACTGGGAAGAGGAAAGGTCAGTCTGCAGTCATCATCCAGACATAGAGGAAACAAAATGTGACTGCCTCGCCAAAAAAAGTAGCAAGATATGTGGCTAACACAGACAAGAATTATGGGTTAAGATGTAAGAATTAATTAATAAGAAGCCTGAGCTAATAGGCCAACCAGTTTATGATTAATGTAGACCTCTGTGTATTTCTTTGGGACTGAATGACTGCAGGACCTGGTGAGACAGAAACCTCTGTCAACAATCAGTCACACACACCACACCTTGAGAATAAATCCTGAGATAACCTGAGAGGCATTATGATAACAGCAGCCAGCTCACAAGTCCTTGCAATTGTGTTCAGCTTAGGATATGTGGCACCTGTGACTTGAAGTCCTCTGTCATCCTCCTTTAGTCTTGCTGTGCCACCTACTGGAAGACAGCCACAGTTGTCCCGTTTTATTGCTGATGTTTACAGAATGCTTCAAATTTCTTTCTGCTCCATGATGATGTGAAGTTTTACGTGACTCTAAAGTCAAATTTACAAGATGAACCTGGTGTTCATTTCTCTCTCCGTTATCTTGGTTCCCTCCTCTGCCAGGAGGTACTGCTTTATTTTTAAATGCTGTGACATCTTTCCATTAATATACTACCATATTGCTATATAATATTTGTTTCTATCTGCATGTGCCACTCTTTCATTAGATAAATAGTAGCATATTTTACAGACCCTTGCTTACTTAGAAAAGTTAATATATATATTATTATTTCAGGCAGAGACAAGTAAACCACCCATATGGTAACTTGACATGGAAGACTTGACTTTGTATTAGGCAATTTGAAAATCAATTTTATGAAAACAGATGCTCTAAAGGGAATTAATGGTGAAGTCATAAACTACAGTTTTAAATAGATGCCTGTTACATGCTTCTGTGCAGAGACAGGATGGCTTCCACACAGATCTACAGTAGCTCTGTATCTGTACCCACCACTGTCCTTTCACGGCGTGAGAGATGCCGAGCCCCAGATGGCGCTGAGTATCTACAGCCCCCTTTTCTCCTGTTGTTAGGATATGTTTACAGTCACAGTGGTCTTCCAGGATCTATGGTTCAGTTACCCACAGTCAAACATGGGCCAAAAACATTAAATGGAAAATTCCCAAATAAACTTAAGTTTTAAATCAGGTATTATTCTAAGTATTATAATTAAAAACAACCGCCTGTGTTTACCAGTCAGGGACACGAATCATCCTTTACTATAGGTTATGGGTTATTTGTGCTGTAAACTCTACTTGCTTCAAGGCAGCAGAGAAGGAGGAGATAGATAAATATGGATCTGTTGTTGCATTCTGCTTTGTCATTAATCTTTCACTATGTTAATGTTTATGGGCTCAACTTTTTCATTTACTGTTTCTATTTTATTTATTCATTTTTAATGAAAATAGGTTCTTCTCTCATACAATACATCCTGAGCACAGTTCCCCTCCTTCCACTCTTCCCAACTACCCCTCATTTCCCTTCTCCGCCAGTTCCACTGCCCATTTCCTCTTCAGAAAAGAGCAGGCCAAGAGACAACAGTCAAGCAGTACAAAGCAAGATACAATACGAGAAGGCAAAAGCCCTCATACCAAGGCTGGACAAGGCATCCCAACAGAAAAGAGTCCAAAGAGCAAGCAAAGACTCGGAGATACACCTACTCCCGCAGTTAGGAGTCCCACAAGAACACCAAGCTAACAGCAAATATATGAAAAAAAATCACATCTGGTTCTAGGGGGTGCAATCTATCGCTTCTTTATCATAGAGTTGGCGGTGGTGTTTTGTTTCTGCGGTTCTAATCATTATTTTTGCACAGAGTGGTGTAGTCATGTAAACATTTTTGCCACCTTGGCACTATTTTGCAGATGAAGCAGGCAAATCTATAGTCTTTTTGTTATCAGCATCCATGCACCTGTTTCCCGATAGCATGCTTCCCGCGGCACTTCAGATGCCCTCCCAGTTGCAGTGCGTGATAGCCTAGTAAACCATCAAAAATATAACCTAAAACTGGATTTCATTTTATCCCACCAGTCAGCTTAGCGCCCTTTTCTTTAAACCACAGAGTATTTATTTTAATCTACAGTTAGACAAAATCATTATACAGAAAATCCATTTTACAATAAAATTCTGAGTATACCATATAATATAGTGAACAAGAATTATATAGAAAGCAAAATGCAGATAATAACATAGATGTGCATTTGTAATACTACAAAGTTTAAAAATCATAACCCCAGTGGGAACCATCTGTATATCACTTAAGCAATGTGGTGTTGGGATATTCTTTTTGTATATGTGTAAAGATGTGTCTCTGTCCTTCCTCACCTGCCTGAGTGGTTTAGTAGAGAGCTGACTGGACAATAGCTGAGTGGGAGAGAATAGGTAGGACTTCCCAGGGTGGGGTGGGGAAGACAAGAACTTTGGGAAAGAATTTGAGGTGCAGAAGATTTGCCAGCGAGATGCAGAGGAAGTCATACGTATGGTACTGAGGAGAGGTAACTAGCCACACAGCAGAATGTAGATTAATATAAACAGGCTAAATTAAGTTTTAAGAGCTAGCTGGGAAAAAACCTAAGTGAAGGGCAAGCTTTCATAATTAATAAAAAAATCTTTATGTCATTATTTGGGAGCTGACAGTCCAAAGAAAGACTTGCAACATTTGGTGTCCAACATGGAGGCATGTATATCTAAGCATAAGACCCAAAAAAGCTGTGAAAAGTTCCTGGCATACAGAGGCATGGCTCTTCTAAGAGGCCCTGATGCACAGCCAAACACTTTAGTAGGGCCTGTGAGCAGCTGGCGGGAGACTAGGCAGAAATGCCTGCAGCAGTCTATCCCAGCAACATCTCAGAGCGAGAGACTTGGGTCTCACCAACCCAAGAAGGGTGAAGCCAGCTGCCAGTGTCATATGCTAAGCAAAGCCACAGAACAAGCCAATAGATGCTCAGCAGTGGCCTAGCCCTTTAAAGTTTGGTTCACATGGTCAAAAATGGCTGCAGGCTCATAAAAAGCAAAATCAAGTCCAAGAACACCTCTGAATAGTACAGTACACTTGAAAATGTTCTTAGGTGCTGAAGAAAGAAAAGAAAATGTGTATAGACAGTCATAAAAATAGTTTGAAAATAATCAAGTGGAGTATTTAAAGACAGAGTAAAATAATATAAAAAGAATAAAGCCACATAAGGATGGTAAACACCATAACACAGAATGTTTGGACCCTATATGGTGCTTTATTAACTTTAAATTTTTTAAATGCTAATGAGCAAAAAGCAACAGTTACTTATAGACATTGGATTATGGAAAAACTGATGAATTAAACCATCCTATATATTTTAAGGATGCCTTAACTTCAGAATGGAAGACAAGAAATGTATTGAGTTAGGAAAGAAGTTATGTTGTGTTGGGAGAGAGGAAACAAAAAGCTATGGATTCCTTTAAAATTAATAGAGATTAGATTTGACCAGGAGAGACCTCCTGAAAATCTTGGCTACAGACAAGAAGGAAGAAACTAAGAAAGACTGCAAGACAGGTGACATATATGCTGTTCCCTCTACAAGGAAACAGTTCTGAGTTGAATGAGACAGGACAAATCTTATTGGCTACAGAGTCCTCATGACAGATTGGTTATGCAGTATAAATGAACTCAAAAAGTTGACAGATGCCTTTTACTTGCTCAACATGTAACAGAAAACCATATTCAGCTGACACAGCACAAAATCTATTACTGCAGGTATGTATGTTACCTTTAAAAATTTGTATGTTTTCAGAACAAAAGGACCAGACACCAATGAAAACAGTAGCCTAGATGACTCAGGATCTCAGAATGTCTCTGTTGCCATTTCCTCAGAAATCTGCATCCAGAACAACCTCAAAGCAGGTAGCTAAGATGGTCCAGCCTCATAGATTACTATAGCCAAGACTTCAGCTAAGTCCTGAACTTTCCCAGTAAACAGAGACAGGACAACAAATGATACAAGTAGCTCTCCCAGGACTTGACCATTATCCCAATTTTTGCATGGTCCCCTAAAGATGCCATTATCCTCAGACAGCATTTTAAGATGTTACACCCCCATTCCAGAGAGGTAAGTGGGTTTTTTGTTGTTGTTGTTTGGTGAATTATGGATGTTTGTTATTGTTTAAGGAGGTTGATTGCAACTTGTTATTGATCAAGGTCAAGGGAAAAAAGATGAAACAAAGGAGATTAGTTTCAGGAATCTCTTTCTCTTTCTTTGCTTTATTTGTCTTTCTCTCCTATCTAATGTTGGAGAAGGTGGGGCTTTGGGATTAAAAGAAAATAAAAGAGGGATATAAGAATGATAGAATAAAAAGGTAGATTATTGTTTAGTTTTAAACTTAAAAGCAACTACTAATCTCAAATATTTTACAATGGTATGAATTTTTGTATATTGAAACAAATTTAAGGTTATGTTTGTTACAACATATTGTATATACATTTCTACTCTTGTTTAAGATATTGTACATATGCAACTCATTTAGGAATGCATTGTAAAGTTCTACTCCTTGAAAGCTACTATTATAAATGGTTTAGGAAAGGTAAGAAATGCACCTATAACAATCAAACTTGTAGTAAGGGGTTAGATCTAGACAAAAATAAGCTTTATTTAACCGAATGTTATGTTTTCAAGGTTAAACAGAGATTTTTTTAGATAGATAGGTGGTCTTCAAACACTTCAAAGATCTACATAAGATGACATCTAAGATGTTTTAATAACACAAGGTTTTTTGTTACAGTGAGACATGTCTTCTCCTGGCAGCATTAATCTCCCTCAGAGAGGATGATGGGCACTGAAGAACCTCCATATGGAGTAGGCTTCAAATGTGGCAAAGCTAGTCACTGGTCAAGAAACTTCCCTTGCCTCAACTGCTGACAGTCTGCTGCCCAAACTGGACAAGTAGGACACAAGAAAGTTGGCCAGCAAACTTTACCAAGACAAAGTAGGCAAATCCTTCAAAATTCTGGCCTCATACAAAAGTGTTAGATATTCTGGGCCTGTAAGTCAAAGACGGATGTTCCAATACTGAAGAGTGACTGTGCAGGCAGCCATCTGTCCCTGTCATTTCTATAGCTTTGGAACTTGCTTGCTCTGAACTTCCTATTTACTCAGGAAATATTTTACCCTTCTCAGGTCCCCGATCATTACAGTCCTACAGTTTTCCCTATTACCAAATTCAGAAAAGAAACTCACAAAAGAGATGTAAAGTTCATAAAGCTTGAGAGACATAAAAGCTTAAGTTGTTTATTTAAGAAAATATTTTAATGTCTAAAAAGATATTTTTACATTGGTAATACATATTATGATAGAAAGTGATTGAGGTACAAAATCTTGGATTCACTGAGATAAGATAGGTAATAGAATACTTTCTCCAAAGTTGCCAAATAAATGTACCTCTTACCTGATAATTGCTCTTATTATGCAGTTTATTGATGTTAGAGAAAGAGCCCCAGTTTCTAGAATTAAAAGTCTCAAAGGTTTGGTAATAAGGTTCAAAGGTTATCAAAAGTTAATGAACCAATGGTCCAAAGAAGAACATTCAAGATAATTTCTGAGGAGTCCACAGAAACTCCAGCATGAAGGTCATATTAGTACCATAAGGGCATATCATAAATATTTCATATATAGGGATGTAACAACTATGTAGATGTTTCCCCAAGTAACTTTGTTACCACATTGATACCAGAACAACAGGTAATTTCATATTTATGAGTTTTCTGTGTTTTGGATACAATTTCTTCCATAATTGAAGAAGGAACACAGGAACTAAAGTCACCCAAATTCAGTCTTTTGTTATGGTATTAATATTTTAAAATATATTGTTAACATATTGTTGTATATTATAATACAATCTTTCTGCTCATGCCTCTTAACTATGACAGGATCCATCATGGCAAAGTGTAGCTATGGAGACATTCCCCAAGACTCTCCTCCCTGTTACTTTCCTGCCCAGTAGTCACTTCTTGTTTACTGATTGTACTTAGTCTTTTTCTCAGAAATAATAATGTTATCTAGTCCTTGTGCCCGTTAAGGTCAGCAAACAAAAGGATAAACAAAAAGAAAAAGATCTTCAAGATTTGGAAAAGGTGTCAATAAAAAGAGAATAGTTCTTGTGTGTTAATTTCTGCCACAGTATATAATAAGCAGTTAGTGCTTTTTGACTTTCTTCCCAATGGTGTTAAATAAAACCACCAAGAAATGAAGCTGGGGCAATACCCAGGCCCTGCACATGACAGACAAGCACTTTACCACTGAGCTACATCCCCAGACCAGAAGCACATCTTTATTGCAGATCAGAGCCTGGAGAAATAGGACAGTTTTGATTTTGGAAAGTTTACTGTTCATGTAGCATCCCTTTATGTCTCTCTATTATAGCTGCAAGAAAAGTCAGTTTGGATTCATGATTACTTTTAGATGAAAAGAAGCATGCTGATATATATGTATGCAGTGTAGTGGTGTGTGGTATGTGTGTATGTGGTGTGTGGTATGTGTGTATGTGGTGTGTGGTATGTGTGTATGTGGTGTGTGTATGTGTGTATGTGGTGTGTGTATGTGTGGCGAGTGTATGTAAGTGTGGCATGTGTATATGTATGGTGTGTGTGTATGTGTAATGAGTATGTGTAAGTCTGGCGTGTGTGTATGTATGGTGTGTGTGTATGTGTGGTGTGTATATGTGTGGTGTGTGTTTGCATATATGTTTGCATGTGTAGTATGTGTTTGTGTATATGTTTGTATGTGTGGTATGCAGGTGGTATGTATGTGTATGTGGTGTGTGTGTGGTTAGCATGTGTGGTGAGTATGTATATGAGTGGAATGTGTTGATGTGAGGTTTGTGTCTCATGTGGTACATGTGTGTATGTGTGGTATGTGTGGCATGTGGTGCATGTGTTTATGTGCGGTGTTTGTGGCACGTGGCGTGTGTGTGTGTTGGGTGGGAGGTGGAGTGGGAGCCGACACTTAACTGTGAATTCTGCGATACACCTTTGTACCTTGCTGCTTTTCTCTTTTAACTGGAGGACGGCAGGCTCACAGGCCCCACTCTGCCCATGCTGTTTCCCCACTTGGACTTACTGTTCTCGGTGTCCTTGTCATTCAACAGGAGTTCTCTGAAGCAGACACAGGGACCTCTGCGTGACATTCAGCACATCCCAGAGCAGATGTAGCCTGTCGGAAGCACAGATCACACTTCAGTCCGCTTGTCACATGCAAATACAACAGAGGGGTTGACAAAGTTTCAGGAACTGCGGTCGAGGAGCCCCACAAGTCATCTCTACACGCTTTCCTTGCATGCTCAGAGCCATTTTTATCATGCCCCTTTACCCAGGAAGTCTGAAAGGGAACTCCCCACCCCCTCAAAACTTTTATCCTTTTAAATTTGCTTATTTTGTTTTGGTGAAACTCTATTTTCCTGTGCTAGCCCAGTTTTCCAGATTTAATATCATATATTTACTTAACTATTTAATGAACAAATACTCTTTTTTAGTTCATTATGTGTCACAGTACTGGGCATCCTGATATGGGGGGGTAGTGGCTGTTGTCTAGTCCCCAGGAATTTTAAATTCAGTGGGCTATTGTGTCTTTTCCTCTTCCTGTTCCACCTTCTAGGTGCACATATATCTTCAGTTTTTTTGCAGCCATTCTTATGTAGTCTCTCTGGCAGGGAGTCCCTTCCTCATGTCAGGCCCACAGCCATCAAGTGCACAGCGCCTCCCAGTGGTCTGAAGTTCAGCACCTCTGCAGTTCCGCTGTGCAGTCTATCCCGCACTAGGACTTCACAATCCTCGTACTGCATCAAGATCCGTTAGCAACTGAGGGGAAGACCGTCTATTTATTTCTGTCATAGATGTTTAGGAACCTGCCTGTGGAGCATTCCCATGGGCTTCTGATGGGCAGCCAGGCTACAAAAATTACTTCCCTCTGTTTACCTTTTCCTAGCTGTATGGATCCCTGACTGTCAGTAACAGTACCACACATTTCAGAGCCGTTGCCTCCAGCTAGCATCTCTCCCTTTAGGGAAGTTTTAGAGTCTTGATGCCATCCCTAAGGACTAATGCCATGCCTCCTTCCTCTTTGCCTTTCCCAAGGATCAATATCTGTGTATTAATGAACTGTCTGCCTTTAGCACCTACTTTCCCCCAACCCCAAGTCTCAGAGCTTCAAGCAGCCTTGTTCTTATGTAAACAAAGGATAAAGAGAACCACAGAACTCAGCGGTAGTCTCTTTGGCTATTTTATTTCTGGTCATACACATCTTTACAATTTTTTGTAAATGATACTCTGCACATTCCCTGGGACTAGAGAGTATATGAAATTGGTTTCTTTCCCAGCACAGCAGACTATGCTCAATGTATAAGAGATCCCCAGTGTAGCTGACTGGGTGCTGAGCATAAGAGATCTTCAACATGACCTTGTTGAGTATGCCACCTTCCACCATCTACAAAGTCAGGACTGGTGGTTGAATCTCATACTGCATTCTTAGTTTTCTTCTTCTTGTATCTCTTCTTCCTCCCCAGCCATGAAAGTAGCTCTAAATTTAAGGATTCATGTGGCTCCACTGAATCCACTGAGATGATTAGAGTAATCTTCTCAATTAAAAGCCATCTGGCTAGACACTAAGTCCCATCACCCACCTCACTGTTCCTTTGTTGTTATGTGATGTTACACATTATAACTCTGGAAGGAATCATTCCTAATCATTTTCATAGAGGAGGAGACTGAGACATAAAAATTTTAATTAATTTGTTTCTAATTTAGAGCTCGAGAATGTCAGAGATAGCAACTAGCCCAGTGGGCCCAGGTTTTGCAATATCTATCTATCTATCTATCTATCTATCTATCTATCTATCTATCTATCTNATCTATCTATCTATCTATCTATCTATCTATCGTGTGTGTGTGTGTGTGTGTGTGCACTTGCGAGCATGTGTGCACCACAGGTCATATACAAAGGTCAAAACACAGCTTTTGGAGTTGGTTCTCTCTTTCCATCATGGGGACTGAACTGAGGTCATCAGCTGATAGCAACTGCCCTTCCTGATTGGTCCATTTCACCAGCTTAACTCCGACTCATGTATACACTTCCTCCTGAAAGGGTTTGCTGAGTCTCTCTGCAGAATTTTTCTTGAACTCAGAATCCTCCTGAAAATACCACTTGAACAGGCTTGCACTATGTTAATAATGTTGAGGCACTTCACAGAGAACAAAGCCATATCTGCCAATGCCATTTAGTTCATTCTCCAAATAAGAGGCTATCTTATTATGATTAGTTCTACTTCACAGATTGAAAAAAGAAACAGTAACCAAACATTGAGCAACTGAAGTGGCTTCTTCAAGAAACACTGTTAGTAAGGAGCACAAGTAGGGACACGTGTCACAGACAGAGGTTGCTGGGACTCAGACTTGGGTTGAAGTAGAATTGGCATAGTTCTGGGCTGTGTGGACCAGTTTCCCGCCCATGACTTGAAAGGTCTGGGCTTGGGGAACGGCTCTTGTTCTTTTGCACAGACCTCTTTCTCGTTGCTGTTTTCCTTCCACGGTTAGAGGCAGGTTTTCTACAATATCTGTATCACAACAGGACCCCATGGAAAAGCCTGCAGTGACATCTGGTGACCACAGATGGATAAAAGTTCTAGCCTGATACTCAAGGTGCTTTAAACTATTGGTTATAGTCCAGAAGAGGGGCAGAGGTTGGGGCGGATGGGAACAAAACAGAGTCTTTGGGACATGCAGGCACTGTTGTTCTTAGGAGCTGACCTGCATAAGACCGGGCCAGTCATTATTCTAGCATGAAGAGGGGAAAGGCTCATGAGCCTCCCACTGCTGCAACTGAGGCACTATGGACAATTAATGTTTTTTTGGGGGAGAGCGAGCCGATTTTCTGTAAGGGTGTGGTCTCGGTAGGTTTAACTATGTTTCTTTGTGGCTGGTGTGACACCCCAAGAGTACTGGGCAGCACAAAGTGAATTATTCGATATTTTCTTTTAAATAAGAGAACATGAGGTTGCAGGGGTAAGGAAGTAGGGGTGGATCTGGGTGGAGTTTGGGATTGAATATAATCAAAATACATTGTATGAAATTCTAAAAAAATAACACAATGTTATAACAAAAATATATTTCATCTTTTTATTAGAACAGTGTTAATTGTTTGAATGCGAAATGACTCTCACATATTCATGAGCTTGTTGGTTCCTGGAAGATGGTGCTGTTTTGAGACGTGAGGGAGATTTGGAAGATGAGGGTCAGTGAAGGAGTCTTCTTTCCATTTCTTGTTCTGCAAGAGATGCGAGGAGGCAAGGAGCCCTCGCTGAACACAGCAACCACCCTGGCACCGTCTGCTATCATGCCTTCCTGCACACACACCTTCATCTGCATGATAAACTGCATCCCTCACACCACGAGCTAGCATCCTTTCCCCTCTAAGATGCCCATCATAGGCATTCTGCTCCAGCACTGAGCACGAGCGTCAGCTGCTCCTGCCTTTCTCACACACAACAACGTCCAACTGTGAATGCTGCTCTGTGAGTGTCCTCTCCCTAACAGCGTCACCTCCTATCATTGCTCCTTCTAGAACACCTCTCCCATCCATCCTCACAGGAAGCCCTACTCATCTTCAGGGTGCAAGCCACATGCAGTACTCAGACACTGCCTTGTCTAGGTCTCCAGATGAGGGGTAATTTTCATTCCTCTAAATCCAGCTTCACATGTGTTCACCAGTGACACAGCATCCCTGTGACTTCTGTTCTCTCCATCAGGTCATGAGAGCTCCGAGGCCTGCAGATGCTCCCCTGACTTTATCTGGTGTATTTATTCTCTTTTATCCCATCTTCCTTGCCTCCTGATGGAGTGTAAGTTCTTGCTATATCTTCATTTGACTGTATAGTAATCTATTGCCATTTTAATCAAATGGAAAAGAAAACTGTCAGGCACCAGGAAAGCTCTCATACCCCACTTTTCTTTTATGGCCAGTGCAGAGACTTCTGACTGGAACAACAAAAACTGGGTTATTCTCGTGTTATGCTATACAAAGCCCACGAAGAACTTAAAGTTGTAGCGTTCTCTTCCTGTCTGGAAAATGATCTGTGTCATTTCTCCAGTTCTTCACTGACACTCTCTGCTTCATGTTCCCAGACTAGCAGTATTGATTCCAGCATGGACCAGGTTCCTTTGATCCTTTGGTGAGAACAGAAGCACAGGAAGAGAGCTGTTCCTGATGGCGGACCTTCACCTAGGTGGGCCTTTGTTGTCTTTGTAGGAGTGGTAGTAAGAAAGGAAATTACCGGCACCCTAACCTAACATCAGCTTCTTCAGATATGTGCCTCTGGAGAGACCATTTCCCTTGTCTCTAGAATGCATATGATGGCAGCGTTGGCAATTTTAATAACAGCTATGGGTCTATAGTGAGGAATGAGTGAGATCATTTAAGATACGACATTCAGCACAGCAGCTGGCCCACACTGGGCACGCAACACAAGAACAATCACAGTCACATGTGTTCATCATAGAGACATAGGTTCTAAAAGAACTTGCTGGAGATAAACTAAATACCAATTATGGGCTTTGGAGGCAATCTGGAGTTTAGAGCAGAGAAGATGGTTCTTGCTCCCAGGTATGTGGTGCTGATGAGACTGGTCAAAGGGAGACTGGCTGAAGACAGAGTGACCTTTGAAGGAGTCTGTCGGCCCCAGAGGTCACACTCCTTTATCTATTTCTTTAAAAAAACTATTTTTATTTATAACCTTGCATGCATGCACACATACAGCAGGCACACAGTGCCTGTGCAGCCAGGTGTCAGATCTCTCACGTCGGTGCTGGGAACAAAACTCAGGTCCCCCCCACCTCAAAAGCAATAGATGCTCCTAGCTGCTGAGCAATCTCTCTAGCCCTGATTATTGCTTTTTAAAACCGCTGTTCTTTGCTATGAAGTATGGGAATAAAAATGTCTTCTCAAAAGAAAAACTGCAGCTTATATATTGCTCTGCCATTGAGCCAGTATGTGGTAACTTGCCTTAAGGATTTAGATAAAGTCAGCCCTGTGTCTATGGGTACCACTTCTACAGACGCACCCAACGGAGGATCCAAAATCACATACAGTCTGAGGATGTACAGAGTTTTGCCTTTCATACAGAAACAATGCTGAAGTGCAGCTATGCACAGCCCTTGTATTAGACATGATAAGAGATGATACGAAGGGTAGAGGAGACTGTGTAAGTTTGATTAAAAAAAACAGTGCAGAATGAAACAAGCGAAGGACCTCCATCATTTCTTCACTAACCCTCTCTTCTTCCTGTTCCAGGGGAAACATTGTTTCCACCCACAGCTTGTGTGACATTTGTTTGGTCCCTTGATGAGAATAGAGATTTGGGGTGCCTGCTGTTGCTACTGCGGATGTTTACCTCAGGGGGCCCTGAAAGGTAAGGGTTCCTCCCCACACATGCCTGACTTGTAGAAGGAATGCTTACATGGCTACTGCGTTAATTACTTGGATGGATCCCAGTCAGCATTCACACAGGAGCTCATGCCACATGAATCATCATTCCCCACAGTGCTGTTGGTCTGTTCTCTACTGTTCTGTGGGTTACAGTGACTTTATTTTTCTTCTGCTAGGAATTCAAATTGGAAATGTATATTTCGCTTGCTTACTAGTCACACAAAATGTTTTCTAAAAATGAAATTAGTCACTAACAAGTCCTACAGAATGGTTTCCCCTCACCAGACCTCAAACCATTAGGGGTTGCTATAGCAACCCAACAATTACCATGTCCAACTCTTGTGTAAAGCACACACCAACTTGCCATCTACAAAATCACACAGCTATTTTTTTATTTTTCAATTAAATTTAAACAAAAGTTCTTATCTTCGCAGAACTCTAATTTAATTTTTGTTGCTGTGGTAAAAGATCTGAGAAAAAAGCCACTTAGGGGAGGAGGGGTTTAGTCTGCTTCCAGTTGCAGTTTGTAGTCCATCACTGAGGGAGGCCAAGGAAAGACCTCGAGAAGCCAGTCACATCACACCTCAGCACTAGGTATCTCCACCCTTACACTGTTGAGGGTCTTCTGCATAGGGAATGGTGATGCCCACAATGGGCCGAGACAACCTGTCATAGGTATGCCCACACGCTAATCTCATCTAGATGAACAGAAACGGAGGTGGAAAGAGTGTAAGAGCCAGAGGCGACGGAGGGCACCAGGAGAACAAGCCCTCTACATCAGCTAAGCAAAAATCCTATGAGCTCACAAAGACAGAAGCAGCAAGCACGGGGCTGACAGCCAACCCTTTGAATACATACATATATATATATATATATATATCATAGCTTTCAGTTTAATATTTTCGTGGGACTCCCAAGTGTGTGAACGAGTGGGTTTCTGATTCTTGTGCCCATTTTGGGTCTTTTTTCACTTTTGTTGATTTCCATTGTCCAACTTTGATATGATGGTTTTTGTTTTTATATTACTATATTTTATTTTGTTAAAAAAAAGTCTTAAGTGGAAGGAAGTTGCTACCAGATCAAACAAAGCCCAAACAGATATCCAGGAGAAAAGACAGAGTGATGGCAAACATGAAAATAGTGTGTGTATGTGTGTCTGTGAAATTTGTTTGTGAGTGCAAGTGTGTGTGGGACTGAACTCAAAATAATAACAGAAACTTACTGTACGTTTTAAATTATGTAAGCTTAGAATCTCTCACATGATTTAGTAACTCTTTTTTCTCTTGTTTCATCTTTTAGGTTAAATATTTTTATTATTGTGGTGGTTTAGAAAAAAGTATCTCCCAAAGGGAGTAGCACTTTTAGAAGGTGTGGCCTTGTTGGACAAAGTGTGTCACTGTGGGGTGGGCTTTTTTGCTCAAGTTTCCCTCAGTGTGACAGTCAGTCAACTTCCTGCTGCCTTCTGGTTAAGATGTAGCCAGGACAGTGCTGCCTGCACAATGCCATGCTCCCCATCATGATGACAATGGACTTAAGCTCTGAAACTGTAACTGAGCCCTCCAATGACATGTTTTCATTTATAAAAGTTGTCATAGTCACGGTGGCTCTTCACAGCAATGAAAGCCTACTAAGACAATTATATTTCTCTTCTCTCCTATCTTATATTCTTAAACCTAAGATGACTTCCTAGAAATGACAATATTCTTAAAGTACTTAAATCTTATATGAATGTGTAGTTTACCATATTCCAAAATCAATTAGCATATAGCAAAAATGGAGTTACAATAACACAATCATTAGACTAGGCCTGATCTGGTTAGTAATCTGCTCGACCTCAAATCCTCACTTGTGGGAGAGCAGATGGTATAGATAGAGATCTCCCCAACCCTAGATCCTCATTTGTGGGCGAGCAGACGGCCTAGATATAGATCTCCTCAACCCCACATCCTCATTTGTGGGCGAGCAGACGGCCTAGATAGAGATCTACTCAACCCCACATCCTCATTTGTGGGAGAGCAGATGGTGTAGATAGAGATCTACTCAGCCCCACATCCTCATTTGTGGGAGAGCAGATGGCCTAGATATAGATCTCCTCAACCCCACATCCTCATTTGTGGGAGAGCAGATGCCCTAGGAACACTTTGGTCAATGGTGGCTTGTTTCCCTCTCTGTGTACAAGTAGATGTCAAGTATCTGCCTGGGCAAAGGTCTGAGCGCTAACAGCACAGCAGCTGATGTACACTTTGATTTTAGTGTCCCAGACCTTGCCTTGAATCAGCAGCGCAAACACCAGCCCCTGACTCTCTCCAGAACCTGCCTTTGAACAGTTTGCTGTTCACCGTTTCTTGAAAGCTCTTGACAGGAGTATTGAAGGACACGTGTCCAGTGCATTCCTGACTCTCACCCTTTAATGGATTGAGAGCTCTGAATTCTTGTCCTAAAAGGATACATTTAACAATAGACATAGAAGAATGGATGTCTGCTCTGTGACCCCTGGAGGAGAGTCTCCGATGACTTGTTTTTGCCACCTGCAATCAGGTCATAATAAAGACCAAGAGTACTCTTATTAAATTGATTTGAGTTCAGCTTGGTCTAAACAGAAGAGAGTCCTATGACCCCTTAGCGTCCCCCACATTTAGGTAAGGAACAGCCATGGTTTTAGCTTCCTAACCTCAAAATTAATGCAGGGAGTCATCAAGCTGTGTATATTGGTTATGCACTTTCTAATTGAGCCAGCCACTAGCTTTTCTTGGCCATTAGAAACTGCCTGTGACACCTGACTTTATAAATTTGTTATCATTTCATAAACAAACTGTCATAAAATTATGATACGGGAAAGAAGTTCTTGTCAAACCCTCAGTTCATTAAAATCTTTGCTTCACTATAAAGTGATATATGTTCATGGTGGAATCTCTGCTTTACTATAGAGTGCTACATGTCTAGGGTGGAATCTTTGCTTCACTATAGAGTGTTACATGTTTAGGGTGAAATATTTGCTTCACTATAGAGTGTTAGATATTCGGGGTGGAATCCTTGCTTCACTATAGAGTGTTACATGTCCAGGATGGAATCTTTGCTTTACTATAGAATGTTACATGTCCAGGTTGGAATCTTTGCTTTACTATAGAGTGTTCAATGTTCATGGTAGAACCTTTGCTTCACTATAGAGTGTTACATGTTCAGGGAGGAACCTTTGCTTCA
>LOJH01028054.1:7703-17862 GCA_001685095.1 Ellobius talpinus
GTGTGTGTGTGTGTGTGTGTGTGTGTGTGTGTGTGCGCGCGCGCGCGCGCATGCGCGTGCATGCGCGCATGCCTATTCATGCTGCCATATGCGTGAAGTCAGAAGACAATGTGTGCGTGTGTGTGCGCGCATGCGTGCATGTGTGTGCATGTGTGTGTGCCTATTCACGCTGTCGTATGCATGGAGTCAGAAGACAACTTGTAGGAACCAGCACCTTCTGTCACCATGTGTATCTCAATTGCGGAACTCAGGTCATCAGACTTGGTGGCAAGGGACTCTAACTGATGAGCCATCTCGCATGCCTGTTAGCTTTTCTGGAAATGGGAATAGACTCACAGGTGCCTGCTGCCCTCCAAATATTTGTGCCCAATGCCTCCATTCTAGAACTGTTCTCTGCAGAAGCATATTTTACCCTTATATTGTTCAGCTCTGAAGGGCAGTGACAGGCTCGTCCTGTCCATGTTGACAGCTGTGTGTAATGGAGAAGAAGGGCTGTTTCACCAAAGCTGATTTTCATTGCTGTAGCTGCCTTGTTTGTTTATTTATCTATTGTTGATACTTTGTTTTAATGGAGCAGGCTCATAAAAGTAAGCTTGGTAGCTGGGGGTGGACTCAGTTGGTAGAACTGTTTCCCTGGAGTTCCCTTGCCAGTGCCACGTGACCCACCCAGGGAGGATCAGGAGCTCCTGGCCACGCAGTCAATAGGAGGCCAGCCTGTGCTACAGGAGTCCCTGCCTCACTGAACAAATGAATGAATGGCTGAATGTTTGGGCTTTGTACCATAAAATCTAAGTGTGTTTCCTGCCAACTGAGCTGCTTTCCAGTGACTAAATGGCTTTCCCTCTTTATTCCGCCCTCCCTTCCTCCCCGCTGCCAGGTGTTCTTTGATCTGATGAGAGAAATCCGAGCAAAGAAGATGTCTGAGAACAAGGACAAGAACGGCAGGAAGAGCAGCAAGAGCAAGAAGAGTTTCAAAGAGCGATGCTGCTTGCTGTGAGCTGGGCGCCCGTGGCACAGCGCAGAGTGGACCCGCTGCACGCCAGAGGCCAGAGGCTGCCCCCAGTCTGGCTTCCTCCACTTTGGCTTCACTCTCCACAGCCACATTCACGGTCACTTCTATCTGTGCATCGGTGGCTGGCAAAAGAAAGACACCTTTGTGTGGTAGATCTGTTAATGTCAGCAGGAGCTCTGAGGACCTGCCCCCCCAACCATGACAGCCACCAGCTCTAGGGATGTAGCGCTGGAGATCCCATACAGCTGAGTTGGGATGACAAGGAAGCGTACTGTCACAGCATCTTACTGTCCTGGTTCTTAGGACACAACCATCTTTTGTTTGAAAATTAAAATGCCTCATTTTGGCTGGGTGTGGTGGTACACATCTGTAGTCCCAGCACTTTGGAGGGTAAGGCAGGGAAGGTAGCCTGAGGTCAAGGCCAGCCTGGGCTACCCAGCAAGACTGTCTCAAAAAGAAAAAAAAAATTAATGTCTTATTTTCTTAGCTTTTAGAAAAGGGTCTCTGGTAAGACCCTTGTCAGTTCTTATCAGTTTAGAAGTACACAGAAAAATCTAAGTTCTGGTAATACTGGGGGCGGGGGAAAGAATTCTTTTCTTTCTTTTGAAAAATAAACTTTGGTAACTTGGAAGCAGAATTAGAAAGATGAACTTCACTTGGGCCAGACAGGCTGAGCCAAGCTCCCTGGCCTTCGAAGCGAAAGTGGGATGCTAGTCTCTTCGTACTTAAATGCCAGCCAGGTGCTGGCTGCGGGTTCTCTCTCCTCAGCACCCTACTTAGTGAGGGAACTTTCTTTGGAGGAGATGCAGGCCTGTACTCCATAGCGGGCTTGCTTTTTCTGACTAAGTCATTTTCATATCTTCTGGTTGCCTCCCGTACCACCAGCCGTATCTCTGGGTCCCTCTCCACTCCACCAGCAGAGGCTGGGCAGTCCTATTCTTTTTCTTCTGAAAACTGTGACCAGTTCGAATTATGTCCCAGAACATAAAGCCAGTGCCAGCCCCGGCCCTTCCTGCTCCCTCTCCAGAGACCTGGTAGCTCCCAATTTACAAGTAAAGAGGGGAAGGCCCACAAGGACTGTAGCCTGTAGCTCCCTGGCAGGCGGTTCTGGTGGTGCTGAGTTGAGGCCAGGTCCCACAGGCTCGAGTCCACTCTCTTGTCATGGGGAAGGGGAACCGGGGCAGCAGGCTACTGCTGAGTGCACACACTCCTCCCATTTTTCAGAAGTGAAAATTTCATGTTTAGGTGCCGAATGCGAATGTGGGTGGGGAGAGCGGGAAGCCCCTCGCGTGGACAGTTTGACAGGGGTTGTGGGAACTAAGGTCTGATCCCTGGAAACTGATCTGTCACTTCCAAAGAACCATGGGCCTTTTTGAATAATAATAAAAAAATAAAATAAAATACACTTTTCAGGATTTCATGCTTTTGCCTGCATGCTGCCACACGGAATGCTCGTGGAAAGGAATTAGCAGGTAGTCATTATTTTTAGCAGATGTGCCCGCATATCAGACAAGCGTTACTTTAGTGAATCCCATGGGCTGGGAAACACAGCTATAAATATAAGCAATAATGGTACCTTCATCTCTCCTTTGGGAGAGATCTCCATCCTCCTTAAAGTATAAAACCTTGACGGTGACTACACTTGAGTGCTAACAGGAAGATTTCGCTGACATAAAAACCTGCACGTGAGGCTAGAGGTGGCTAAGTGAGTCAGAGCTGTGCTCAGGGTCTGGAGAGATGGCTCAGCAGTTAAGGTCACTTGCTGTTCTTTCAGAGAATCCAGGTTCAATTCCCAGTGCCTATGTGTCAGCTCATAACTGTCTGTAACTCCAGTTCCAGGGAATCTGATGCCTTCACACACATACAGACATACATACAGGCAGGCAAAACACCAATTCACTTAAAATAAGAATAAATAAATAACTTTTTAAAAATTAAGGCCACATGCTATAAAAGCATGACCTGGGTTTGAATCCCCACACAGATATAAAAAGCCAGGTGTGGCCATGTGCAGGTCTGTAACCGGTGCCATGGAATAAGGCCACACTGTGGCTTGCTGGTGGTTGCTAGCCAACCACGAGGTCCAGTGGAGATCCTGTCTCGAAGGAACGAGGTGAGGGATGATAGAGCAAGACCCCCTACTTCTTTCTCTGGTCTCTGTCCTTGTAAACATAGCTGCACACATAAACCACATACTTACACTATATGTACACACATGTAAAACGTCGCAGATCATTCCACTGCCTAGTAAGTGAATCCATCTTGATTTCATTGACAAACATGCACTTACTAAGCTAGATGAGCTGTGTGGTATGTGAACTTATTTCATTTGTGTGTCTGTACGTGTACATGACAGGCATGTGTGGGCACAAGTGTCACAGTGCACACATGGAGGTCAAAGGGCAGACATTTTGTAGGATTGGTTCTCTCCTTCCCCTTTACGTGGGTTCTGGGCATCAGGCTTCCTTGTTAAGTGCTTGTACGTCCCGAACCATCTCATCGGCCAGAAACACATTTAATTCATACTGGCAAGATGGCTCACTGTGCAAAGGAGAACCTGAGTTAGGTCTCCTTGATCCACATGCCTGAAGGACAGAACTGATTCCTGCAGTTGCCCTCTGACCCTCTGCTTGTGTACTGTAGCATGCCTGTGCTTATACATAGATACACACACACACACTAATAAGAGACAATAAATTTTAAATGACTGTATCTAAGTGAAATGATGATCTTTGAGATGTATGGTTCCTGTGCTGATATAGGAGCTGTACTCTCATAAAGTGCCATAGACCCTTAGCATGTATAACTAACACTTGTCAACCAAGCCCTATGACCTGAGTTCTGTCCCTGGAACCCATGAGAAAGGAGAACATATTCCTGAAAGCTGCCCTCTGTTGCAGTCATGTGCATGCACACATTAGTATTTATTAGTAAAAATTTATTTTGTGTATGCATATGGGTTACATGCATGAATGCAGGTTCCTGCAGTGGCCAGAAGCGGGGTTGGATACTCTGGTCTTGTAGAAGAACAGCAAGGGCTTCCAACTGATAAGCCAACTCACCAGCCCCAAATAAGTAATATATGTTTTAACTGTGGAAAATACTAGTATGCTAATAGCAAACCTGATTATTTTTTAATTACATTTTTATTTTTTTATTCTCTGTGTATGTGTTCATAGACACGCGTTCATGTCTCTTAGCACCCCTGTGGAGGTCAAAGGACAACCGATGGGAACCAATTCTTTTCCACCATGTGGGCGCATCAAATTTGGGTCATCAGGTTTGGTGACAAATGCCTCCACTTGCTGAACCATCTTGCTGACCCCAAACTTGGATATCTTTGCTTTTTAAAGTCATCAGAATCATAGCTGCACATGCTTTCTGGCAGCCTAGAAGTGCCAGAATGTCAGCCTTGTGGCCTTGTTCTCTTGTGCCAGCTCTTCCCAGTCTGCTCTCTGCTACCCTGATATTTCTGAGTGATAGTCTTAGGCCACTCTTTCTTGATTTTTCACCCTCAGATTCTGGCAGTGAGGATAACAGAGAGAGTGTGCATATGTGCTCATGTGAGTGCACATGTGTGTACATGCATGCCTGTGTGTGTGCAAGCATGCCTTGTGTGCATGCTTGTGTGTGTGTGCTTGCCTGTGCGTACATGCTCGCCTGTGGGTGCATGCTTGGCTGTGTGTGTGTGCATGCTTGCTTGTGTGTGTGTGCGTGCTTGCTTGTGTATGTGTGCACGTATGCTTGCTTGTGTGTGTCTGTGCATGCTTGTGTGTGTGCATGCTTGCCTGTGTGTGTGCACGTATGCTTGCTTGTGTGTGTCTGTGCATGCTTGGCTGTGTACAAAGCATTGTCTTTAGCTCCTTTTTTTTATGATGATGCACTCTCCTTACTCTCCCGACTGTCATCGCTCTCATCTCAGTCAACCCCCGACTCCTCCCAACCTGTCCTTTGCTCGGATTCAGGATTTTGGCTTTGTGTCCCATTGTGACCATTTGTGTGAGCCCTGGACTGGACCTACCCACTAGAGCCTGGCAGGGTCACCAGTGGATACACAACGGAAGGCAAAACTTCCCCTCTTCTGCACCTACCAGTAACGAAGAGTTGGGTGGTGAAGATGGCCCACCCACCTTCAACTCCTTCTCCACCTACCTCTGCCTGACTAGTACTTTTTCTCCTCCTCTTCCTTTCTCTTCCTTCTTCTTCCTCCTCCTTCCTCCTCTTCCTTCTTTCTTCTTTGACAGGGTCTCACTCTGTAGCCCTAGCTGACCTGGAACTTACTATGTTCAGAAGTCACCTGCCTCTACCTCTGAGGTTTTGGGATTAAAGGCATGTGCCACCACAGCCTGACTCTTGACAGACCCATCCTTGTGCAGACCCTGCACAGGTGGCTGTGAAGGCAGCAGCCGCCTTGACTTCCCGATTGCACTGGCAGTGACTTAGCCAGAAGATGGCATCTTAGAGCCATGGTCCATAGCTTCCAGCTCCTGCATTGTTCTGTACTCGCTTCACACACGCCCCTAAGTGTTAGAAGGGCATGATATGTGTGGGTGTGTATGTATATGTATACACGTGTGTGTACATATAAATATGTGTGTGTGTGCGGTGTGTGTATATATATATACATATGTATATTATTTAGGATTCAGCATGACTCTGCCATTTATCCTCGAGTGTTCTTCTTAATGTTTAGTTGGAGACATATTGGCGCTCAGTTTGTCTGGGTTTCCTTTTTCCAGATACCATTTCCTCTTGGCAGATCCAAGTGGAGGGACCCATCCATGGACCAGCC
Source organism: Ellobius talpinus (assembly GCA_001685095.1). Lineage (NCBI taxonomy): Eukaryota > Metazoa > Chordata > Mammalia > Rodentia > Cricetidae > Ellobius > Ellobius talpinus. Next base: position 13,508 of record LOJH01028054.1, read on the forward strand.
CCCAGGCATGCTTCTTTTGACTATGGCAACCCTTTGCAGTTGTCTTGCAATCAGCTTCAAGTGAGGATGTTTTGGGCTCCCTGTGTTCATTTGTCCCTTTCTGTCTTTGTCTGCAAGGCGATGAGTTGATTGCCTAGCTCTGTATCTACTTGTGACCTCTTCTGAGATGGCATCTTATAGCCCAGGCTAGCCTCAAACTCAGAGGTCTGCCTGACTCTGTCTCCTGAGTGTTGGGAGTAAAGGCATGTGGCACCATGCCCAGCTGGCTTCAGATTTTGTAAGTAGTTGGAGATGACTTGAATTCCTGATCCCCCTGCCTCACCACTTGAGTGTGATGAGTAGGCAGTGCTAGGGCTGGAAGCCAGGGCTTCCTGCATGCTAGGCAAGTGCTCCACCATAGTCCTGCCTTGCCAGGTAATACTTATGTATTTTCATTACTTACAGCTAAAAATCATTTCCTAAATCTGATTTACTCAAATAATACAAACAAAACAGAACATTATCAGTTAAAATCATAGTATAAACATGACAGGCTACTACTTTTGTTCACTGATCAAACCTTAGTTTGGGTGGGAATTTGGAGATGGGATGAAGTCTTGGCCCATGGCACACCTTCCTTTCTGCATAAACGCAAACACGAAAGAGTGACAGGTGCATATGGGAGATGCTGGGGCCTGGATTCACAGTGGAGTGTCTTCATGTCCCAGGATGGCAGTCAAAACTGCTGTGGAACTTGACTCCAGCGGTGTGAGTTACTTTTGTCCCATGGTCAGATACCTGACAAAAGCAGCTGAGGGGAGGAAGAGTTTGTTTGACTCACATTTGGAGGGTGCAGTCCAACATGGTGGGGATGGTGTGGCAACAGGAGCGGGTGGCAGCTGCTCACACCATGTCCGCAGTCAGGCCACAGAGAGATGAATGCCTAAGAGTTTTCTCAACTCAGTAACCTAGTCTAGATGATGCCCTATAGACAATTCGGAGGTCTGTTTTCATGGTGGTTCTAAATTCCATCGGGTTGACGATCAAGAGTAAATATACCAGCCATCCCCCTGAATGTAACGGGCATCCTGTACTGTGCAGGTCAGTTCTGCTATTGGAAAAAATAAGTTGAGGACAGATGACACAGCAGATAGGACTTGCTGTGCAAGCATGAGGACCTGAGTTCAAATCCTGAGCACACACATAAAAAGCAGGGCATGGCTATGACTGTAGCTGCAGCATTGGGGATGATAGAGGGGTAGAAATAGGAGGGGCCAAGAGCCTATGGGCTAGCCAGCCTAGCCAAGATGTTTCCCTCTGGTTCAGCCAGAGACCCTGATGAGAATAAGGCAGATAACAGTGGACGGTGATATCCAGCATCATTCTCTGGCCTCTCTGTGTGTGCACATAGCACGAAAACCCGACCACCTACATGCATACGGCACACACACGCACACACACGCACACACGCGCACACACGCATACACGCACACACACACAAATAGAACCACATTTTCATTTTATTTTTGTGTTTTGTGAGACAAGGTCTCACTATGTAGCTCTGGCTGTCCTGGAACTCGCTCTGTAGACCAGGCTGGACTAGAACTCACAGAGATCACCTGACTCTGCCTTCCGAGTGCTGGGATTAAAGGCATGTGCCACCATGATCAGCTTAAACTTTTTTTTTTTAAGAAAGCAAGCATTGCTTTTGATATGTGCTTAAATTTTTCCCCTTCCAGAGACACTTGAGTTGACAAGGAAAATAGGATCCCATTTTCCTTTTTGTCTTCCGTGAGTAAACACAACTGCTTCCTTGGACACAAGAAGAGGGCCGTATGTTCTAGAAACACTGCCAGTGCTCCTTTTAGTGTGAGCCCACCTCTGCCAGCAACTTCTTGCCAGTCGCCTTCAGCCCTCGCCCTGCGTGAGTGTGCGTGGGTGCATAAGCACGCATATCTTCCTGCATGTGGAGGCCAGAGGTGAATGTTGCCTGTCTTCCTCCACCTTATTTTATTTTAATGTTTTAAGATTACATTGATTTATTTTCCCGGGAGAGGCATGTGTTATGGCATGCCTTTGGAGGTCAGAAGACAACTCTCCAGAGCTGGTTTGCTTCTTTTACCATGTGGCCTCCAGGGGTCCCACTTAGGTCGTCTGGCTTGGTGGCGAGTACCTTTACCCTGAGCCATCTTTTCCCCTTTTTTTCTGTTTTCCAAGAATGGTGTTTTGCCTGTATGCATGTCTGTGCACCACCTGAGTGCAATGCCGGCAGTGGCCAGAAGAGGGCTTTGGATCCCTCAGAGTTAGAAGTATAGTTGTGAACCGGCAAGTGGGTACAGGGAATTAAACTGAGTCTTCAGGAAGAACAGCCAGTTCTCTCAGTCGCTGAGCTGTCTCTCCAGCCCCTGAGCCATCCTTCTAGGATGGGGTCCTTCCTCGGAATCTGCAGAACGTATAAACCGATGACAGGACACTCCATGGTGTGCTTAGGGGAAGGTTATTGTAGATAAGAGATCGAACAGGCTATCAGGTTGGCTGCAAGTGTCTTTACGGGCTCTGAGCCATGCGACGGCCCATTTTCCCTCCCTTCCTCCCTCCCCCCATTTCCTGTTTTATGGAAGTCCTTTATTGTCCAGAGAGGCTAGTTTACTGTGGCTGACAGTTTTAAAAGGTGATATTGCTTTCCTTTTCTTTAAAGAAGTAGTGTGTGTGCGTGTGTGAATATGTGTGCTAGATTAAGAGAGTGAATGTCCTGCTGTCATTCTCTGTCTTGCTCTTTTGACAAGGTCTCTCACTGAACCTGGAGCTAGACTGACAGCCAGCAAGCCCAGTCTTTCTCCTGTCCCCACCCTCGCTGCGCTGGCATCCAGCTCCTGCATGGCCCCACTGAGGGTGTTGTGTGAGTACTAGGGGCCGGAGCTCAGCTGGAGAGGTCTAATCCTTGCCCAGAGAGTGCTTTCACCCACCGGGCTGTCATCTCTCCAGCCCAAAGGGAAAAAGTTCAAGTGCTGTCTTGAAACACGTGGAAGATGCGCTTGTCTCATCGCAAGAACACGCCAGCAGAGGGCTGTGCATGCAAGGTTTGTGAAGCAGAAGCAGCAGAGAGGCCACACGAGATGTAGAAGGGATGCTTGTCTTCACTGAAAGCTGCCCACCATGAAAGCCTGGAGAAATCCCGTGTCACCTCCAGCTGTGGCCTGTTGACCCACTGGCGAGGTAGCTTCTTAAAGCCTTTGGAGGTACAGAACTTAGAGGGCATGCTCCACCTGCAACTTGTGACTGGAGAAGGGTTGGAGCATCTTCTCAAGGCTCTGTGTTTGGTGGGCTGGGGTTCTAACTTGGTGCACCTGCAGCAGACAGCAGGGCCAGGCTGCACCAAGCAGGGGAGTTCCTGGATCATGAGTGCTCTGTGCCGTCTGTGTTTTCAGAGCCCTGGACTATAGCACTAGCAGACAACTACATGGGTGGTGCTTGTGTCTGATGTTACCAAGAAGGCAACTAGGAACTTAACTCTTCAGTAACACAATGAGAAAGTGACTCTGGTAAATTTTCTATTTAGCAAATGGAATTACCCCACATCTCCCTTTGAGACAAGGTCTCATGTAGCCCAGGTTGACCTAAGAGTCCCACGTGTAGCCGAGGATGGCCTCAAATTCTTCTGCTCTTTCCACCTTTACCTCCTGAGTGCTGGGATTGCAGGAGTTGGCCGCCAGACCTGGTTTATTTGGTGCTGGGGTGGAACCCAGGGTTCGTGGGATGGGAACCATGCATGCTAGGCAAGCACTCCTCCAACGAAGCTACATCCCCAACCCCTGTTTTTCCATTTCTGTCTGAACCTCTCACAAATGAGTGGTCAACACAATACACAGAAGATCCAGGCGGAGAAAGCTGGGCAGGTCATCTGGGACTCCTGTCTCGAGAAGGCTTATTGCTGTGCCCACATTCTTGCATGACGTTTCTCAAACAAGAGTCCGGATTTATTATTTTTTTTAAATCTCTTACTGTGAAGCAGTGGTGTTTTTTTTTCCCTGGTGGCAGAGTAGGAGGGTATATAGAAGTGATTTAAAATTACATTGATATTGGGCCGTCGAATGGCTGAGCACTGTGCTTGCCTGACAACCTGAGATCATTCCCTGGGACCTGTAAGTTGGAAAGAAAGAACTTACTCCTGAATCCTGTGCCCTGACCTGCACACACATGTTTGTGTATGATGTTGTGTGGGGTCACTCTTCTAGAGGTCAGAGAAAAGCTTTCAGGAATCTGTTCCTTCCATCATGTAGGTCCTGAGGACTGAGCTCAGGCCATTGGACTTGGCAGGAAGTGCATCTCTTCTTCTTCTTCTTCTTCTTCTTCTTCTTCTTCTTCTTCTTCTTCTT
>LOJH01028056.1:1718-17862 GCA_001685095.1 Ellobius talpinus
TCCTCCTGGGTGAGTTTGTTTCTTTTTGCTCTAGAGCTTTCTTTTCAGTTGTGCTGTTAAGTTGCTAATGTGAGATTTCTCCAGGTTCTTTATGTAGGCACTTAACTTTCTTTTCCTCTTAGCACTGTTTCCATTGTGTCCCATATGTTTGGGTATGTTGCTCATTCATTTTCATCTAATTCTAGGAAGTCTTTAATTTCTTTCTATTTCTTCCTTGACCCAGTGATAATTCAGTTGAGAGTTGTTCAATTTCCATGAATTTGTAGGCTTTCTGTAGTTTGTGTTGTTGAATTCTAACTTTATCCCATGGTGAAACAATAAGATACATCGGGTTATTCTGATTTGTTTTTGTATCTCCTGTGGCTTGCTTTGTTATTGAGTATGTGGTTGATTTTAGAGAAGGTTCCATGAGGTGTTGAGAAGAAGGTACATTCCTTTGTGTTTGAGTGGAATGTTCTATAGATGTCTGTTTAGCCCGTATGAGTCATAACATCTACTAGTTTATTTATTTCTCTGTTAAGTTTCTGTCTGGCAGTCCTGTTCAGTGGTGAGAGTGGGGTGTTGAAGTCTCCCACTATTTGTGTGTGGGATTTGATGTGTGATTTAAGCTTTAGTAATGTTTCTTTTGCAAATGTGGGTGCCCTTGTATTTGGGGCATAGATGTTCAGGATTGACACTTCATCTTGATTGATTTTTCCTGTATCAAATATGACACATCCTTCATCTCTTTTGATTAATTTTACTTTGGTGAGATTCATAACTTTTGTAAAGGCCTGTAACATGAAATTAGTGGACTCTTCTGAGTCCGATGAGTATGATGAACCCCTGGACCCAGGAGATGCTTTCAATTTAGAAGGAGAAGCAGCCAGTTATCACAATCCTGACTGGCCTCCATCAAAGAAAGCATCCTCCTTGCCCCAACAGAAAGGCATGCTCTCACTTACATGATGCTATGCGGGAGTCTAGAGCAAAGGGGGAATGCTTGCTTCCTTATCCAGTAACACTTGGTGTGGATGATAAGGCAGAACGGGGGCCTATTCCTTATAAATTCATTAAGGAACTGAAAGATGAGTGTGCCAACTTCTCCACATGTTCTTTCCTTGATTGATAACATCAGTGGATGCCATCTGCTCCCTACTGACTGGTCTGTCCTTGCTAGACCATGTTTGCCAGGGTGAGAATTTTTACTCTGGAGAGCAGGTTATGATGATGAAATTCATGCTCTTTTGTCTACAAAGGATACTAAACCAGAAGAGTTTGAGGACAAGGTGTCCCCATGTATGCAGGAACAGGAAAATGGGCTCCAGTGGACCAGCAGCTTAAAATACCCATGGCAGCTTTAAAGGAAATAGCAAAAATGGCTATTTGTGCTTGGAGACTTTTGCCCTCCAATGACGCTTCACCTACTCCATGGTCTTCAATAAAACAAGGACCTGATGAGCCTTATGCTGATTTTGTGGCTTGACTAATTGATGTTGAAAAATCTGTTCCTGACCCCAATGCCACTGAGATAATTTTAAAACACTTGGCCTTTGAAAATGCAAACAGGACTTGCCAGACTCTATTAAAAGCTAGACAAAAACATCACTCTCTGGATGACTTCATGCGTCTTCTCTGACTTTTCACCATCAATGTTTCAGGGCATGGCCTTTGCAGCCAACCTCAATGGGGGAATCCCTGTTCAATTAAAACAAAAAGGGGAGGAAATGCTTTAAAGACATTATGGGTAGGGATTTTGATGTTATTATTTTGTCCTTTACATCCATACAGTTTGGCTCTTGAATGATTCCAGTAACTTTGCTTTTGCCCACACAGTGTATTTGGGGCAGATCTCGCACCATCTCCCTGCTCATCCATCGTTGCGATTTTTGAATTTGCAAGCTATTATTTTTCCTTCAGTGTATTCTGTTAAGCCTTTGGAAAATGCTGTTACAGTGTTTTTGATGGTACCACAAGTGAAAAGGCAGCTCTTTTTTCCATAGCCGACTTACAGACTTTTCAATCAAATTTTTTTTTGGTCAGAAGGCAGAGATTTATGAGGTGATTCAAGCCTTCCAGCTTTACACTCAACTCTTTAACCTTTATACTGACTCACATTACATTTTCAGGTTATTTCCTGCTATCGAAACTGCAATTATTAACCATGACAAAACTTCTATAAATGATCTTTTACTTCAATTACAGGAATTAGTTCAAAACAGACTGGTTTTGTATTTTATTGGTCATCTCTGGGCTCATACACAATTGCCTGGACCCTTGGTGGATGGTAACTGTGCTGCAGATTTATTGACTCATCTTGTGGTTTCAGATCCTGTTTCTGAAGCATGGGCCTCATATGCACTTCACCATCAAAATTCTCAGGAACTACACTACCAATTGAAGTTAGCTTGAAAGGCAGCACGTCAAATCATTAAAAACTGTTCCCATTGTCCTGATACCTTTTTATGCCACAAATGGGTGCAAACCCCAGAGGTTTGCAGTCACAAATACTGTGGCAAATGGATGTTATTCATATTCTATCTTTTGGTAAACTCTCTTTTGTTCATGTTTGTGTAGATACTTTTTCTGACTTACTTTTTTGCAACTGCTTGCACTGGTGAAGGTTTTAAAGATGTGCTTCAACATTTGTTTGTTGCTTTCACTTTTATGGGAATGCCAAAACATATTAAAACAGATAATAGTCCAGCCTATATGTCAAAATCTTTTGCACAATTTTTTGTGCTCAGTCTTCCGTTAAACACACTACTGGAATTCCTTACAATCCTCAGTGACAAGCTATAATAAAGCGCTCAAATCAGTTATTAAAGACTCAAATACAAAAAATTAACATCAGGGGATTTGATTATTTCTCACCTCATCATATATTATCATATTCTTTATTTGTATTAAATTTTCTTAATAAAAATAATGATAGGCTATCTGCAATGCAGAGTCTTTGGAACCCACAGGTTTAGCCTTTTCCTTTGGTAATCTGGAAAGATGTTCTCTTCTCACAATGGAAAGGTCCAGATATTTTACTTTCCTCCGGAAGGGGGTTTGCTTGTGTTTTTCCACAGGATGCTGAGTCACCAACTTGGATTCCAGACCATCTCATCAGACCCTGTGCTGAAACTAACAACAAAGCAAAATATAAAGTTTTGTCCAACCCGCAAGGGCCGACTTTGCCAACAGCAACGATTGCCTCTTTCTGATTCTGATTCTGTGGAAAGTCCTGAAGCTGTGCTTCCATTGCATTGGCACGCCTACAAATTAAGGGAAGGTCTTCTAAAATTATCTTGCCCACTTTTGAGCAGATATCTGAGTTGATCACAAAAGGGTGAGAGATGGTGCAGACTCCGCACTTGCCAGTTACTGCCTCCAATCTTCTTTTTATTCTCTCCTTGCTCAGCATTCAGGTACTGTTTGTTCCTTCAGTTTCTGCTCAAGGTCATTATTGGACTTATCTACCTGGTACTCCTCCTTTTCATCCTACTACTTGGGACTTTTAACCTGTTAAAGTTAGTACCAATAATACTCATTTACTTGGGGGGAGAAAGCAACTCCTATCTTAGAGAAAAAAACACCTTTTAAATTACACTGGAGTTGTGGACTCTGTACAGAAGTTCCTGGTTGCTTTAATTTACAAGAAAGGCAATTAATTTCAGACTTCCCTTCTCCTCCTAGTTCAACTAGGAGTGACCTTAATACTAATAGAGATGATTGGTTTCTGAACTTATTTTTGCCAGAAAAAAAGGGGGGGAACTTATTCAAAGCAGTTACCACCTTCACCACTTCTGTCTCGTTTACCACGCTGTAAGACTGGCTCCGAGCTCTCTCTAGTCTAGAGGACCTGAAAATGGGTACCCTTTATGGTGGTTCTGTGGCTTCCATTCCAATACTGTTCTCCTTAAACCTTTTAATTCTACAAGTATTGAACTACAGGATTGGTCTATTAGTAGTCCTACTTTTGATTATACTATGCAATTGAGCCAGGCAAAATATACTAAGGGAGATATCTATTTCCCCACTTCCCTGCTAATGCTTGGTATGTCCCTGGCTGGATTTCACCTGGTTTTTACCTCAAAGAGGAAATTCATTTCTTCCTACTAAATCAGATCTTTTTAGATTATTTGCTGCCACACAAAAGGTTACTTTAATTCGCCCTCGTTCTGTTACCAGGCCAACTTCTGCTCTGGTCTCAGCCTGTGTGGCAGTTCCCATCTTCATTCTTTCTTCTGGTACTTCGGGGGACTTGCTTCTTGGAGCTAACGTTAACGGGGTCTTTCATTTTCATGTTAATTGTGTTCTTTCTAACTGTCTTATGACCTCTTCTAAGAATACTTATGTTGTGTCAACCTCCTTATCTGCTTTTGCCTGTTGCTATTAATGGTACCTGGTTTTCTAATTCTGGAATACAGGCTATGCACCAACCCTCTCTGGCTCTTAAGTGGGGTAAGCATTTTGTTGGTTCACTTATAGGAATTGTCTCATCTTTTACCTTGGCAGCTACATCTTTAGTTAAAGAGGTACATACTGCCAATCATATTGATCAATTATCCAAAAATGTCAATGTTGCTTTAATGATGCAGGAGCAAATAGATAGAGGGTTGGAGGATAGACTCAAGGCTCTTGAGGAAACTGTACTTTTTATTGGGAATGAAAATCAGAATGTTAAAATCAGGTTCTCTGTTCAATGTCACTCTATGTTTAGATGGATTTGTGTTAGTCCATTACAGTACAACTCCACGGAACATGAATAGTCTTCCATTCAACAACATATTAATGGCCTCTGGCAACCTAACCTCACTATGGATATAGATGAGCTTCATTCCACATTTCTCATATAAGTAAATCTCATGTTGGCTCTGCTTCTCTAGAGAAAGTGGCCATGGCCTTTGCCAGCTCTGTCAAGGAATATACTACAGGATTTAATTGGCAATTCTTTCTTTATAATGCAGCCATTTCTGGTGGTCTTTTTCTAATTCTTCTTATTCTTTTTCCAGTCTTCATCAGCCTGATTCATTCCATTGTATCTTCATTGACCATTGATGTATGCACACTTCAGTTAAAACAAAAGGGGGGAGATGCCAGAGACGACAAAGCATAGCCTCTTTCCACACACAGTTCCTGAGATGCAGGAAGCAATTCCCTCCAGGCAACCTAGTGGCAGCTAAATGAGCATGTTACTTGAGGGCAAAGGCGAAAACACCTACATGCCCCAGGACCGCTTCTGTGGCATCTGTATAAGCACTTAGCAATGATACAAATGATTCTGGCTATAGCAATTCTACCAATGTACTTGTTTTTCATGTTCTTTTCTCCTTCCACACCAGTGGCTTCAGAAAATATGGATGTGCTGAACAATGATATGAATCTTCCTGATCTGATAGAGCAGGCAGGCATTGAAGCTGTAAAGCAGGTCATGGGAAAAAACATGACTGATGAGAGAATTGGGGAAATTTGGGGAAAGTGCAGAAATTGTGCTTTGCCTGATTATGAAACTTGGCAAAAGAATAACACTGGGGGGCTGAAGAGATGGCTCAGAGGTTAAGAGCACTAACTATTCTTCCAGAGGTCATGAGTTCAATTCCCAGCAACCACATGGTGCCTCCCAGGTACCTATAATGAGATCTGCTGCCCTCTTCTGGCATATAGGCATGCAGAACGCTGTGTACATAATAAATAAATAAATCTTTAAAAAAAAGAATAACACTGAAACAGAAAGGAACTTGACTATGGTGACTAATGTTTCTGAAGAACCTAGAGTTTGGAGACTGACTGCCTATGGTCTTATAAGTCAAAATGATATGTATTGGAATTGTGAGGAACAACAATGGGAAAGGTATGACCATGGAGTAAAACCCACTGAACTATGCTTCTGTAAACCACAAGTAGTTAACCTCTGAGTGAAAGTGTCAGAAGTTGTTTTATGATTAACTCAGCTAAGAATTAAGAATGGGGCTTGGGAACTGGGAAAATGTGATGTTGAATGACAATGTTCAAAGAATCTTTGTATTTTTTGTGAACTACTTTGCCCATGTAATTATTAACCTGAGACAAGAAAAAAATCATTTTCCTTATGTAAAATTTACAATAAAAGACTGAGGTTTGAAGCTTGGGGTAGAAGAACCTGTCCTGCACTGATAGCCTGTCAGCTTGCATCAGAATCCTGTGTTCGTGTGCTCACTTCGCCTTCCAGATATCCCAAATATGAGACCCACTTCTCTGCTGAGGCTTGTCCCTGGCACCTTTTTCAATAAATAAATTTGGAAAGTCAAGTCTCTTATAAGATACTATGGTACTTCTTTATTTCTTCAGTTTTACTCATGATAGCTTTCTATGTTTAGGAAATATGAAGTGAGTTTTATATACATTAATTATCTTTATATTATCCTCAGAAGAAATTCTTTTTACTGTCTTTTATGTTGTTCCAAAAAGTTTTTTACATAAAAGTATTTTCTGGACCTGAAGGAATGGCTCAGTGTTTAAGAACACAGACTGTTCTTGCAGAGGTTCTGAATTTGCTTCCAAGTGTATATGTCAGGTAAACTCAACAACCATCAGCAACTCCAGTTCCAGAGTTATCTGTCATCTCTGGCTTCCATAGGTATAGGCACAGGTATGCACACATACACACACACACACATTTAATTATCTTTTAAATCTTTTTAAAAGATAATTTTCTTTGGTGTGACATACTTTGTTTTCAACTTTATCATATACAAAATAATTATCCCTTTTGGTCACTATTTGCACAAAGTATTTTTCCATCCTTTCAGCTTTATCTTTTATGTGTTCTTGAACCTAAGAGAAAATCTACAATATAATTCATATATTTGGATTATTTCAGATTTGTTCCTACCAGTCTATTTTTACATCTTTATTGGGTGGTTTCATTTATCTGTATTTAAATAAATCACTGAAAAGAAGACCTTATTGCTGAACCTTTGCCAATAGTTTCTTCTGGGCTCTCTTCAGGGACTCTGACCCTGCCACACAATGCCAATTGTCAGCTTCTCTCCATGACCCCATCAATTCTGGGGTTTCAATTTCAACAGAGGTTGCATATTCACCAATGGCTTCTCCTGGCCTCTTACAGTTATAAGCCTCTACTGGTTTCCATGATCCCTTAATGACTTAAAAATCATCATCACCTGGGAAACTCCTACAGGTTACCAAGTTCAGTTGTAAGCACAAGATACAACATTGACCCCACCCCCCGGATCAGAGTGTCCCCCGGATCAGATGCTGACCCTGAGGAAACACTTCACAGATTTTACCTTGATGATGCTGGTTTCTTCTTAATCACAGCTGGTTTCTCAGCCCCAGATGATTAGCATTGATTGTCCCAATGAAGCAAAGGTATCACATTGGTGGTTTTAAATTCAAAATATCTCATAAATGATCTTGATAGAGCCTTTTAAGGACTCACAAAATTCCCTCTGAAATTTTACAAATGACACCTCCATCATCTGTACTATTCTTGGCATTAACTTCTAAGTTCCTGTACTAGTTTATTGAGCCCAGAACACTCAACGGCTTTTCTAGCCGAAAGTTCAAATGTGACCACAATTCTTCCCAAAATATGCTCAGACCTGTCACAGCAATACCTCATTCTTGGTACCAGTTTCTGTATTAGAGTTTCAACTGCTGTGATAAAACACCATGACTAATGTAACTTGGATGAGAAAGTATTTCTTTTATCTTACAGTTGATGTTCCATAATCTAGAGGAGTCAGGGCAGGAACTGAAGGCAGGATTCTAGAGGCAGACACTGATGTAGAGGCCATAGAGTAATGCTGTTTGCTAGCTTGCTCAGCCTGTTTTCTTATATCTTCAAGAACTGCCTTCCCAGAAGTGACATTGCCCACAATGGGCTGTGCCCTCCTACATAAATCATTAATCAAGACAATAACCTACAGGCTTGCCTACAGGATAATCTAATAGGGAATTTTCTCAATTGAACTTAGTTCTTTTCAAATGACACAAACTAGCCAACACACATCCTGCATGTCATTATTTATATTGACACTGGTGCTATAAACTTTCCCTGAATGATTGCTTTCATCGAGTCAACTGGAGTTTGCTTTTTTTTTTTAATTGAAGTCTAGAAATTCTTAAATTTCATTCTTGACCCAATTCTCACTAACTGGTATGTTTTTTTTAAGTTGGTTTATTTTCTGTTTTCTTTGTTTTGTGTTTTTTGTTTGTTTGTTTTAAAGGCAAATTCTCACAATGTAGCTTTGGCTGGTCTAACTCACTACATAGACCAAGCTGTTCAGGAAATCATACAAATATTCCTGGCTTTGCTTCCTGAGTGCTAGTATTAAAGGTGTGTGCCATCACACCTGGCTAGTGAGTTATTTATTTCCACTGCTGTTCAAATTCAGACATGGACTCCTAAATCAACAAGTGAAGGAGATAAAAGGGATACCAGTAGGAAATGAAGTCAAAGTATCCTTATTTGCAGATGGTATAATTCTTTGTGTTGGGCCACCAAAATTATCTCAGGGCTTGTACCTTGAGGCCTGTAGGACATAGAAAAGACTGACTCAAGTTTAAAGGACAGTCTCAAAGCTACTGAGTGAGGATGAGACAGCAAAATCTAGGTAGACACCCCTCCAGCTTTATCAACTAATGACAGCAACACATTTGCAGTGTACAGAAAGACCATTCCACAGCAGGATTGGGGAGTATGAACTGGGTCAAAACACATTGTGTGGATACAAAATTTTCATATAATTATTTTTAAAGAGCCAAGAAAGAAATAATAACAAAATTATCTCAAATAATTCTCATGTATCAATTTTTTTCCATGCCTAGTAAGATGAAAATAGGAACATTCAGTGATTTGTGTAAGGGAAGACAGATGATTATATTCATATTTTAATGGAAGACATTATTTATATTAATGAAGCAACAACTACAGAGAGATCTTTTTGCAAGTCAAAACTTACTTGGATTGGGAAGAAATGATAACTATTCTTTAAAAGTTAAATGGTAAAGAGAAAGGATGAGGTGGTGCTGGAGTTTTAGAAATTAAACTCAAAAGGTTTCCTAGATTAGGTTAGTGACACATCCTTATAATACCTGAACTTGGGAGGTAGAGTAGGAGGATCACAGGTTCAAATTTATCTTCAGTTACATGGCAAGTTCTAGGCTATCCTGAGCTAAATGAAATCCTGTGTCAAAACAAAGAGAAAAAGAGTAATATTTCTCTTAAAGTTGAAATCTTCTGTAATGCTGGGGACTTGAAGATTTCACATGAAATCAGAAATATGAAGTCATGAGTAGTTACAAACAAGACATGAGTTTTGAAATACAGCTCATGAAATAGGGTAGATATGAACACTGAGATATTATTTAAGAATTAATCACAATGAAGATCAATACAAAAGGCAAGTAAGCTTTATTGCACAAGCAGAGATATTATGTCAAATTATCCATTTCAGGGACAATGGGGTGACTTTGTAGGCCACTTGCTGGCTGACAACCAGAGTTAGATCCCCAGAACTCACATCATAAAAGGAAAGAACTAACTCATGCAAGTTATTCTCTGACCTCCACATGCATACTTTGAAACACACATGCTTGCACTTGTGTATACACACATACAGATGTATATACACAAATAAATAAATGTAATTTTTAAGTGTCCATTTCAGCTGTGAAATTCTATAAGCATGGCAGGAGGCTCAAGGTACTCATGGAACATTTAAAAATGATATAATTCACTATGCATACTATTATTTCCAAACACATTTCAAAGCGATTCATACAGCAGTGAATTTAGACCTAGATCACTAATAACCTAGTCGTGTGTACTTCAAAATTTATAGCTTAAAAGACAGATGTTGGTATCACTAATTTTGGGTTCTTATTTAACAGACATGGTAACAGTTCAGAGGCCAAGTGTTGTATAATATTAATATGTGTTATATTTGTTTATGCTGTAGAACATTTATTTAATGATACAAACATGCATTAAATTCTTTTATGTTGCATTTGTTTAACTCTGTGAAGCTGTGTTATCTTACCTGTCTGAAACAACTGATTGGTCATCTAATAAAGAGCTGAATGGGCAATAGCAAGTCAGGAGAAACATTAGGCAGGGCTGGCAGGCAGAGAGAATAAATAGGAGGAGAAATCTGGGGAGAAATTATGGAGGAGCCAAAAAAAAAAAAGGAACCAGTCACCCAGTCACACAGCCAGACATGGAATAAGAAGGAAAGAAAAGATATATAGAAACAGAGAAAGGTGAAGGTAGATGGGATACTTTAAGAAAAGTTGGCTAGAAACAAGCCAAGCTAAGCCTGAGCATTCATAAGAAAGAATAAGCCTCTCTGATTTATTTGGGAGCTGGCTGGCAGGCCCCACAAAAAAGCAAAGTGTAAAGAATGAAAAAACAACCAACAATAGCCAAGACTGGGAACAGGGGCAAGTGGTGAAATTAGGGCAAAGTCATGCCATAGATTACCTTCCATAGAAATCCTGCCTACCTGGCAGTGCCTGGTGCTTCACCATGGTAGCATATTTGCATCTACGGCTGTGACAGAGTCTTTGGGAGAGATAAGGCTCTAGATCAGGAGGAAGACGTCAAAGAAGGTCACACAGGGAAACTAGGGTGGTACACTTGAGTACAGCACACTCACCTGGATTGTCCACTGTCTGACTCCTGCCTCTCCCTCTCTTTCTCTACTATGACCCTCTTGTACAGCTGGCACCATGGGGACCTACAAGCCAGGACTGCTGCCCTATCCCAGGTTATGGGATGATGATAAGGCAGGATCTAACCATTCAACAATTATTCAACACCTACCTAGGCTAGGGCTGAAAATTCACAGCCTATGGGAAGTTGCATTTATTTGCAGCATCACTCATCTATATCTGTTCTACAGGGAAAATATTTCTCCCTCTTGTGCAAAGATGGACCTTGGGAATAAGAGATGGTGAGCTTCATGGGCCAGTATTCTTAAAATTTGAAGAGAGTTGTGTAATATACTTATCCCCACAATCCTGGTCCTTGTATCTCTGACTTTAAGGTATAAGAAAAAGAAGGGCTTTACCCAAAGACAGTTGTCTCATCCATCCAAGTGCAGCTCAGGATCTGGTTTCACTCAGATCTTTTAACTGGGATAGGCCAGGGTTGGGCAAAGTATCCATTTGTATTGTAAGTCTTAGTGTATTTGGGCAAGTAAGTACCTTGAGCTCAGCCTTTTATTGACTCCACATTGGGCAACAAAGCAAAGCAGCTCTGATTTCATCAGCAGGGTGCCATGAAACAGACAGATGCCTCCACAGTCACGGCCAAACTAGTATCCAAGGACCAAAATAGCAGTCAGATGACCACAAGGGCCAGTTTACCACTTTCTGTCCAGAACCCAGAAACAGCAGCAGCTAAAAGTAGGCACAAAACTCACATGCTTTGGGAGGAACAGCAGGGACAGTACTATCCTGAGAGGTGCACAATGAGGTCGCTCCGTTTCATTTCTGCTGAAGCCTTGGTGTCCCATCCTCGGGTGGCCCAGGAGAGCCTGGACCATATAGCCTACAACCTCTATCCACTCCTGTTCAAGGCCAGTTACCTGCTAGAGCAGGCAGAAGTAACCCGTGCTGTGCTGAGTCACTGGCCACTAGAGGAGTTCCGGCTGACTGTGCTGCTGGGGCCAAACACTGACCACCCAGAAGACCTGCGTGATCGTGCCTGCAAGGCCTGCTTAGAAGCCTGTATGCAGGGCCTTGCTGACCATGTGTTGCAAAGTAGGAGCGACCGGCTTCGGGTAGCTGATTTTACAGGCATCCAGGATGTACAGGTGCAGCAATGTCCTTGTGGGAGGGCACTAGGAAGGTGGAGCCGCACTAAGGTGCTGGCCAGGATCTGCTGCCAGCTCCAAGGACAGCCCTGTACAGCTAGGCACCCTATTGAAGTCTTTGCTGACCTCTTTGTCACAGAAGGCAACTTTGACATGGTGGTGCAGGCCTTGAAGCCAGCAGGCCCAGCCCCTCTGCAAGTCTGCTGCCCTTCACTCCGGGCAGATAGCCTGAGCCCTGGGCAGCTCCTACAAGTGCTCGGCCTAGCTGGGCCAAGCAAGCTAAGAAAGTTGGAGGTAGTTCATAATGTACGATTGCATGCTGGCCATGTACAGCAACTGCTGTCCCAGGTGGGTCTCCCTCAGCTGACCTCACTCACCCTACCCACGAAGGCCTTCGATGCACCCCCCACCTGTGCCCCAATTCCAGAGGGTGAGGATCCCCTCCTCACCTCTATTGCCTGGGAGCTCAGCCAGATGAACAAGCTCACCGAGCTAAGTGTAGCTTTCTCTACACTGACTGGAAAGATCCGAACACTGCTTAGGTAAGTCTCAGAAAATTGGGCACAGATTGGGTGGAGTTACTGAGGTATAGGGATAGAGATGGGATCTGCTTTCACAATGTTCTCTGGGGATATTTGGCCAGAACCACAGGAGTTAAGAACCATAAGGAAAGAATCAGAGTACTGAGACAACTTGGAAGGTTCCTTTCAATTAACAAAAGCCAGTCGTGGGGGCTTGGCCATAATCCCAGCACGCAGGAGGCATAATCATTTTATGTTTGAGGCTAACTATAAAGAAAGCCCTTATCTCAATATAAAGCAAAAACAAGGGCTGAACATATAGGGCAGTTCAGTAATAAAGCACTAGCAGATCCCAGTTTTAATTCTCAGCATCAGAGAAGGAGGGAAGAGAAGGGAGGGGAAGGAGGGCACTAATTAGAAAGTAAACAACACAGGAGGCACAACTAGATCTTCTACTGACTATTGTTGTATAACAAATTACCCAATGTTTAGTGTCTTAAAACATTTTCCCAGGTAAGGAATGGGAATATAGTTCAGCATAGTGAGAATGTTGGGTCAGTTGTCAGGTGAACTGTTGTCTCACCTGAAACTCTGGTACTGTTATTGCCTCCTCAGCAACTCTGTTATGGAAGAAGGGCAGGAGGGCAGCTGCCAGGTAATGATAAAGTTAAGGTATCTTCATGTGGGATCATGTGTGGTCAGGCCGTGGGGAGACAGTAAATACAGGGTATTAAGGACAAAGAACAAGATCCCAGTACATACTGCCTTGCCTAACAAGGGCAGTGATGGGCATGTTCCCAGAGAAATCCAGCGTCTGACCTGAAAATGTATATTCTCATGAATTCTGGGTGGAGATTTCAGAGACACACCTCCCCCATCTGATACAGAATGCCTAGTGAATTCAGGATATGGAGTCCAAATTCAGGGTGCTGGACTTCCCTTCCCAGCCCTGAAACTGTACTGGTTCTATTGTCACCAGAGTGACGATACCTTCTTTCAAGCTAATTCTGTCTTTTGATGACCCCAGTCAATATTCTGACGATTCTGAGATCATGTGCATAACTTCCCTAACCCAACATGAAGTGTGGTCTTGGTTCATTTTAGGTTCAATTGTTGACTGTTAAGCAGGACCAGCAGCCATAGACTGCCAGAAGAAACATGTAACTTTCACATGTCAAACTATTTTGATTTTTTTCTAATTGCTTAAAAATATCTGTCATTCCTAACTCAGAAGCCATGTGAAATGAAGTGTCAGCTGGAGTTTCTGGTAGACTGCCATCTATGGTCCTTAAGATAGAAAGGTGGATGGATTATCCATCACCACCAAAACTCCAGCTCACCTGGGACCCTCATAACATTGTGATGTTTTTGCCTACCTCACAGTCCCTTGAAGACTCCACTAAGAGTGCTGGACCTAGCCAACTGTGCCCTTAATCATGAAGACATGTCCTTCTTAGCAGATTGTAAGCATACTGCCCACTTGGAGGTGCTGGACCTCAGTGGACACAACCTGATCCATCTGTACCCTTCTACCTTCTTCCGGCTGCTGAGCCAGGCTGCCCAGACACTAAGAGTGCTCACATTAGAGGAGTGTAACATCACAGATAACCATGTTGGCATGATGATTCTGGGCCTCAGTCCTTGCAACCAGCTCCAGGAGTTCAAGTTCCTTGGAAACCCACTGTCAGGCAGTGCTCTCCAGCGCCTTTTTGCTGCACTCTGCGAACTCCCTAGGCTGCGCCACATTGAGTTTCCAGTGCCAAAAGACTGCTACCCTGAGGACACTACCTACCCCCAGGATGAGCTGTCTGTGTCCAAATTTGATCAACAGAAATATGACATGATTGCAGAGGATTTGCGGGCAGTACTGCTTCAAGCTAACCGGGAGGACATCCAGGCCTCCACTCCCCTTTTTGGAAGTTTTGACCCAGACATTCATGAAACCAGCAATGAACTTGGTACTTTCTTGATGCAAGCTTTCAAAACTGCTTTGGAAAACTTTTCCAGAGCACTAGAACAAATGGAGTAGGTCCTGCAATCATGCTTTAAAAAAAGAAAAAAAGGCTGTGCATTTCAACTAGCATGGTGCCCTGAGGTCAGTCCTGGATCAGAAGATCAGGCTCGGCCATTTGTCACCAGCAGCATCACTGCCGCAGCATTCCTTAGTGAAAACTACAGGCATACTCATTACATGCTTTAAAAGGAAGCCCAGATATATAAATGGGTGTGTGTCAGTACAGCAGGATCCTAAAGTAGAGGGGAAGTCACCCAGAGTGAAGGACCTATCACCTAGGTAAAAGGTGGAGAATGTGGACACCAGGGAAGAATGTACTGAGAGCAGGGTCAACTTGGCTCTGATGCAGTGAGGAAGAAAAAACTCATCACAGAAAAATGTATAAAAGCAGCAGCCCATAAAAAATAACAAAAAGACACTGAAAATGAAAAGTGAACTGAAGCCCTGAGCCCAGCAGAAGCTTGCTTTGTTCTATTTGTTGTACTTTTTACCAGATGACATCTGACTACACAGAAAGGTGTGGGATGGGGTTGGTGATCATTTTCTGTCCACAGCTTTCTTGGCTTTGTTTCCAGTCTTGGCAGTTTTGTACCATCTTTTGGTGACTGAGGACATCGAGTTGCTGAAATATTCCCAGTATTTCTTGAAATATTCTGACCGTTTTCTGCTCTGCATCCAACCCTAAGACAGGCAAGTCCAACCTGAGCAACCACAAGTGTCAGAGGTTAACTATGAATGCAGCCCATGACAAAATTATAAACTTCAGACAGATTATTCTTATGAAACTTGCTATGAGTCAATTATACAGTTTTCAAGCATGAACTTTGTAATCATGTCTATAATGTCTCCAAATCACTCCTTAGTGATGTTCCTCAGAATGGCTGAGTCTGGCACTTTGCAACTCCTTTAAGGAAAAAATCACCACATGAGGAAGATCTGTTTGGACTTCATTTACAGTATCTGCCTTGCAAAAGTACTAGTGTAATTAAATGCTAATAAAAAAGGAGTGTGGCTTAACTTATGTACAGTTTATTTCATTAATATTCTCAATTTTAAAATTAGAATATGAAAATAATTTTCTTGGGACAGAAGTAAAAACTTAGCTTCATAACCACACATGTGCCAGCCAAGGGTCTGCCATGCTATTTCCTCCCCTAAGTCCCCATATCAAAGTACTTACTTCCATTTGACCCCTGAACAGCAATAAAAATATGCTACTAACAATTTCAGTTTAAAAAGGACAGAAAGCTGACTTAGGATGGAAAGTGGTCATGTCACAGATGCAAACTGCTGATGTGATTCCCATGTAAAACGTGTCTTCATTTTAAAAGATAAACCTCAGAGAAAGCCATGAAATGATCTGTTCAAGATCACATGACAGATCATTGGATTAACAGAAACTAAATGCATTAGTAAACAATCTGAGAAAACTGTTTTTTAAGATTACTAGAACAAATGACTTCTCAGAGATAGTGCTGGTAATACAACAGAAAGGTATGGTAAGTATCCATTGAGAAGAGCTTTAACTGAAGCTGGAATCAGCTGGCTTTAGCTCAGAGAGCCTGCTGCCAACTCGGCCAAGACGGTTCTGAGAACTTGATGTGGGATAAAGAACATGAGTACTAGTGCTCCTCAATCATTCCATAACCGAACTGTTTTCTGTGTAAGTATTTTCAAGTTTGTCATATTTCTATTGAGAAGGATATGCACATGTGTAGTGACAGGGGAGAGCAGGCCCATTTGTTGCCATTTGTAGTGAAAGCGGAGAGGGCCTGCTTTTCGTCCCACCCGGCTCCTGCACGGCTAGCTTATACCCC
>LOJH01028057.1:0-17862 GCA_001685095.1 Ellobius talpinus
CCCTTCATGTTGACCACCAGAAAATGGTGCCACTCCTTGAATTTGGGGTCCTTCCTGCTGGGAGCATCCGGGTCGGTGAGGACCAGGGTGTAGAGTTTCCCTGGGTCAAGGCCATCCCACGAAATGCTGCTGGGCCTATTCTGAACCTGGGTGGGCGTCAGCACTTTGCCCAGCTCGTCCACCTCCACCCCGGCATAGGCGACCCACAGCGCGTGCTGGGGACGCACATCCACCTCCTGCAGGCTCAGCGGCCTGGACCACGGGCTGATGTCGGAGGGCATGGCGACAATGAGGACGAGGACTCACAAGCTAAGTCCCGAGTCCCACCATATCTTTAGAAAAGAATAACATTGGTGCATGACTTGGGCAGTCTCTCTCCACGTTCCTTCCCACCTGCAGGCAGGCCAGGTGAGAACACGTGGGGGCCCTAGACTTAGACCACTTTCCAACATCCTGTACCTGATCCATTGCTACAAATGGTAAGTTTCCCTTCTCCAAGTCAGCTTTCCCTCACATTCACCTGTGGTTGTTTCTCATAGATAAAAACGTGAACAGACCACTCAGAGTGGTCCTCTCCCACTGTTTGGAATTTTGGGGGGTTTTGTTTGTTTATTTTCTTTTTGAACCTCTCATAAGTGGTCCTCGCTACTGTCTGGTCCCTGATATTTGAGCTGACGGGCCTGAAATCAGATTGGCTTTATTATCAACCTTTGGAGATGTCTAGTTAGTTGCCCTGGAGTTTTCACCATTTTTGCCGTTCTCACATTTTCAGCTCTGGAAAATAAACCCTCAAAAACTATCAATTCCTTTCTAATTTCTACCAGCAAACAGAACTGCCAGTGTCTGGCTGCTGGCATCTCATGCCCATCTGTTTTTCCTTTCGCTGGGCAGCCCCTTCTCCACCTGGCTGCAAATACTCTTTTTCTCTCGCTCCTATTCCTTCTATACTGTCTCTGCCACCACTACCACTGGTCCTGCAGAAACCAGCAAGATTAGTCAGATCCGCAAGGCAGCTGTTTCCAGTTCCAGCCCTCACTCCCCACTGTAGCTGATGGTGTGGTGGCTAGATGACATGGTGGCTCATGGTGCTGAGTAATTTTCCTCTCTACTTCATGAATGAAAGAATGTGTAAATGGTGAGGCCACACAGGTGTAATTCTGTTTTAAATGTATGTTCTACATGGCCTCTATGTCTTTCTTGTTATTTATATCTGTTCATAACTCCCACAGCTCTAAAAACATGGTTTCTGCATACAACCTGTGACAGCCACCATTTTGACTAAGGTCAGGTGACCTCAACACCATCTTGACTAAGGGAAGGTGTCTTAACTAAGGGCAAGTCAGGTAACCAAGTCCCACCATCTTTACTGAGGAATTCCCTGCCTAGTCCCATGGTTTACTTATAATTTTGTCTCTAAATTCCTCTTAATGATTCTATTACATGTATATTTTGCACAGTGGCATGCTTTTGTAGGGCCCACCAAGAGCATCAACTTTGCCTAACTCTGTTTAATGTGTATGTGTGTGTGCATGGATATTACTTAACTATGTATAAACAAAAGTTATCTTTAACTCTGTGTAAATATGCATAAAGCTTAAATTCAACTGGGTGTAAATGTATGTATATTCACTGTTAAATGTTAAAAAATGTCTATTCATTATATCGCATTCCTACAAAAATAATGTTTCATGTTTTAAATTTGTATGTACTTTTAAGTCTCTTATAAAATACTGTATATGTAATTCAACCTTTAAAATATATTAAGCTGTTCTCTACTATTGTCAGTTCTACCATTAAGCTTCTATTGCAAGAAGTTTTTTCTTCTTTATCTTTTACAAGTATAAATCTTACCTCTTAAGATGAGAGCCAGTACAGTCAAGCATGAACCCAGCCCTCCAGGCAGATCCTAGACTGTAGTTATAACTTATCCATGACTAATGAACAACCCTCAGCTGCTCAGAGATCTGGAGAATATGGCATTTAAATGCTTAATTATTACAAGACTTTTCATAGCAGAGACAGGTTGTTTCCTACTAACACTCTATTTCCCCCAAAGAAGACAGAAGACAGGTGGGCACAGAACAACATTCATCTGCAATTTGCTTCATCAACTAACAAGTGCTGACCACTGGGAAAACTGCCTTTCATCTAAACTGAAGATCTCCAGATATGGACAGAATCACTGAAATTGAACGTCTGACTGCTCAGGTCAAGGTAGGCTTGTCTTCCTACAGATTTCTAACCCGCAGGATCTTTTAAAGCCTGGAAGGCCCTGTGCTAAACAGTAAAAGGCAAATGTGACCCTCAGTGACCATGGAGGACCCTGAGGAGAGGCTCTAAGTAGATAACCAAGTAAGTTCTCTGTCATTTTTAAATTACTAAATTTTTATCCTCAAAGATCTCTGATGCAGTTTGACAGATGAGAGGTTTTGCCAGTTTAAAAGGACAGCCTCACCAAACAAATTTCAGTAAAATACAAATAAAAGTTATTAATATGTATGCCTGAAAGTTATAAAGGTGTGAGGACAAATACAAGTTATCAAAATTCTCTCTCATGCTGCCTTTCAAAATCTTAAAGATACTTTTCATTATGCAAAAAATATCTGTCACAGTCATTCTGGCATAAATACGCTGCTGTTTAAAACTCAAGTTTTCACACACTCAAAAAATTCTTATGAGTTCCAGGGAGACAATTTGAAGAATCCAACTTAAACAGTCAGATACACCCCTTTCAATTCCCTGGTCCTAAAAATTTTTTCTTCCTAAACTTAACTTTGTCCTTTGTTCTGCCAACACTTGCCAGGTCCAAGACACTGGACAGTTCCAAACCACAAACCCTGGACAGAAGTAAAGTGACCAGCTACCCCAGGATGTGACCAGCACCCAGCTTTCTCAGCCCCCCAACACGACGCCCACAAATAAGCAGGAAGCTGTCTTGAGACTCCACTGTTCCAATTCCTTTAAGCTTTTGTGCCTAACTTCCCACCTTTTTATTATAAGAAAGAGATGAGAATTTTATGATCTGCTGGCCTGGTCTGTCACCTGAGTACCCTGTCCTTTTAAGAGACAAGCTGCCCACTCCCAAGCCCCCCTTCTGCTGAGGCAAACAGATCCCCTGCCTCCTCCAGCCTTAGCTCTCTCTCCCTGTCCTTCTTCCTCTTCCGAAAAGGTAACTGCTGTCTCTCTCCCTCTCCTCCCTTCTTTCTCCTCCTCCCTCTTTCTCTCTGCCTCTCTTCTGCCCCCTTTTTCCCTTTTGAGGCCTTGGGTGACCCACCACTGTCCCTTGTGGGACTGCTGTCCCTCGGAAGACCACCGTACCTCGTGGGACCAATCCCCCACAACCATATCTTTAAAAAACAGTAACAGTTAGCCTGGCACAGAGAACTACAGGCAACCAAGAAATTCTGAGAACAGGAGAAATAGTCTTCCCAAGGGAAGATGACATCCATTGGTTATCCAGTACCAAATTTTCAATCATGAAAACTGAGTGATTGAGTGTGAGTGTGTGTGTGTGTCTGTGTGTCTGTGTGTGTGTCTTTGTGTGTGTGTGTGTGTGTGTATGTGTACTACAGTCTTGATCATTAGAGCCTCAGCCCAGGGTAAAGGCCAACCCCAGGTTTTTAGTGTGGGGAAACCTCACAACTCATTTTGCCTAAGCCAAACAATCTGGTTGGCCAAGTTAAATGAATACCTCAACCCCGATGATATGGTTTGAAGTTGCTTCCAAAGTCCTTTGGGAGAAAAAAAAGAAAGTATTCTCTCATAGTCAGGGTTCTGATGACTCTTCTCCTTGGTATGGCTGCAAGTTGTGATTCAATAATAAATGTCATAATGATGGTAATAGGTAGGCATGGTCCCTTGGGAAGCTATTATTTACTTGTCTCTTGATCGACACCCCTGTATCTTCACCCTCCATCCACAACTGAGTGGAATTGTTCATCAAACCTGAGTGTGATGTTCTATTTAGAAGCCCTGACTCTTACAGTCAGCCTTCATCATTCTGCTGAGTAAACTGTGTTTGCTGATCTTGAACTTCATCACAGAGACGTTCTACCCCATCCCTTTTAGGTTGATGTCTCCATTGTCTCCACTTCCTCTGTGGTATCCTTTTCAGAGTTGTTTGCCAGGCAGGTACAAGACATACTATGGAAATGACCATACTGGAATTGGAGAAGATGACTCATGTTCTCTGCCCTCTTGCTCTCCCCAAATGTCTGTTTTCCTATACTTCTCTGATGTACAAACACTTTTAAAATTACTCATAACAGGCTGAGGATGCATCTTAGGAGCAGGACACTTACTTAGCACATGAAACACATTGAGTTCAAGATTATCATCAGAAAAAAACATAGCATTTTAATACTGACTACATACTGCCTTGGATACAATTTGACTTCAATTATCTCTATAAATATTTTGAAAGTAGAAACGAAAACTGTATCAGAATGACTTCTTTCCTAGGTACTTCAGGTTCCCTAATTATAAACCCTGAGTAAGGAGATGGAGTGATAAATTATGTTATTAGTATAGAACACCATTCTCAAGTAGAAAACTGGACATTAAGAAAAATGGTCTCAATTATGATTCATTCAGTCTATTTCTAGTTCTTAAATAAAAAATAATACATCAATGGGAAATTTAAGGATAATAATGAAACACTAAATATTAAGTGAAAGAAAAACCAAGATGATGTGGATATTATTTCAAAGATTCCAAAGTCTACGTAGAGGGGACTGGGTCTTTCTCCTTTCTCCTAGAATACAGAACCAAGATGACTTTGGCTCCAGCAAGGGAGACAGACTCTGTGATAAGAGTGAACATTTTGAGGATTTTGAGCACGTCTGTAGCTGCCTCTGCCTTAATTATGTACTAGTAAAGCTTTTACTTTAACTGTGGACAAGGAAACCCCAGTTTGAAACTGCTTCTATTTGATGAAATGTTTACTCTCACAGCAGAGGCAGGGCGGTGCACAGCTGATGAGCCAGCTCTGAAGTGGTTATACACGAGCAGAGGGAATGATCCAAGGAATGGGCATGGAAAAGTTGCCAAAATTATCATGACATCAGGGTCATAGATCAAATCCATGACCTTGCATATCTTGGGAACTTCATGTTTCCAAAGCACATGGCCCAATCCTGGAACTCCTAAGGACATTCTCCAAACAGCCGCTTATTCCAAGCTGCTGAATTGTATAGCACAGTGAATAAAATGTTAATGTTTCAAAGACTTTGAAAGCAAACATGATTTTATATGCAGATTTCGGTTATAGAGAAAGCCTTGTCCTAAATCAACTGTGCATACCTTTTCCTTAAATAAATGTTGCTCCTCGAACACCAGGCTGCTGAAAGCTGAAGACAAACAGTGGGAACAAAACACAGCTCTCTAGAGCTAAGAGCTGTGATTCATGCTCACGGGGTCCAGCCAGAGGGACTGATCATCTGTTGTGAGCTCACACGAAAGTCTCACACCCAATAAACTATGCTGCATTTAGGAAGCCTGGCTGGCAACAGCTGAGACCAGCTTATCAGCATGATTGCTCTAGAAGTTCAAAGGCAATCCTGCAGGGTCACAGTAATATTGCCTGACCAATAAAACCCCATTTTACAGGACAATAATGATGAGATACATAATATACGTGCAATTAGTGACTAAGGTGGGGCCCGCAATCAGGCAGCCTTGCCACGGTCCCTTTGCTGCTTTAACTTTAATTTCAATCCAGAATACTACTGCCTTCCAGTCGCCTCGTTGTTCCACTTAACTATTTTATTTTATTTTATTTAACTAACATTTATTTTATTTATTTTACATACTGACCACAGTCTCCCCTCCCTCCTCTCCTCTCTTCCTCTCTCACTTAACTACTATACAACCTACGTTGTTAGGAAACAGGAGATATCTAAGTGAATACAAAGTTCAGCATGTGATAAAGACTGTAGCCCAGCCACCAAAACATAAGGCTATACCTACAGCATGAGGCACCAAGTTTTATTATTAACTAAAGATAAAGATTCTATATGGGTAAATCTCCAGAGTACAAGCTAGGTGCTTAATTTCATTCGTGACTTATATTTATTGATAGCTGAGGCATACTTGATGTTTTCCCTGAAGGTACGGATTTTTATCTCTATGCAGATATAGTTCATTAGGACCCCCCAAAGGTTTTGCCAACATATAAACTACGTCATTTCTTTATAAAACTGGTGCAGAGATGAAACTCATGCTTGAAGTTGTGAAGTAAATAACAGACCTGCACAACCTTGTCCACCACTATTGTTCCATATCACTTAGGATCTTAGTGTCCTTTGGCGTAGAATCAACTAACCTGTAAGTTCCTGGAAAACCAAGGTTCGTGATGTCTAATGATGTGCTAAGAATTCCCCGCATTGAAAATTAAGCATGTTGGATGTTCAAAAATGCTTGTAACAGTGTTGGCTTTAAAATGAACCCACTGTTGTCATATTACCAGTGTCATACATGATTAAGATGAAAAGTTCTTAAAATAAATCAATAATCATTAAAGAGGAAATTGGTTAAACAATAAGAAATGCAAGAGTAAACACCATGAGCTCTGTCTTGGTATGTACCACTGGGTCTCGAGGACCTAGACTCACCAACATAGGTGAGACCTTTTAAAGATTTGGTTTTGTTTTGTTAGTTATTAATTAACATTTAAATGCTGGGTCTCAAATATCAGGTAGTTTGCCTGCTTCCCATAAATGATCTCTTTGGCTCAGGATATCAGTAAAACTTCACTTATTCATCACTTGCCCATCTGGGTGGCATAAGAGGTAAGGGTAGGAAGAAAATGAGGGAAGGGATCAGGTTCAGGAGGGTCTAGCATGTGCTAACATACTTGTGAAGTGTCTTCTATACAAACAATGCATCTTATAAAACAGATGCTATCATTCATTTCCAAAATAAAACTGGATACTAAATGACTAAAGCAGACTCCTGAAGGACAAAGAAAAGGGATACAAAGTGTTGTTCAAGTCAGAAATATTCATCATAAATTAAATTTTCCTTGAATTTTTTGACATGTTATTTTAAAAAAATCACAATAGTTAAATGCTTACTTAGTGCATTTGTGTTTTCACACCATGAATGATAAAACTGAACCTCTCTTTGGAAAAATATAATGTACAAATCCAGAAAATTTGTTCACCAAAACCTCCTATAAATGATCTTAGCTCTGCGATTTTTGTTTTGTTTCATATTGTTTTGCTTGAGGTGGCAGAGTAGGAGAGTTGCTCTCTGAGGAGAAACTAATATTCTGTTTCAACACTCACTGTCTTCTGTACTGCCCATGAATAAACTGGGCGAATTGTGGCCTGTGAGAAGTAATGGTGTTCTGATATATACATTACTGCCTGAAAGTTATTTCTAAATTTTACATCTTGTAACCAAAAGTACAGCTGAATCTAGAAAATGGCTACAAATTCAGCCCTTTACATTTTCAGCCCTATATGAATGTGCAACAGGTAATTCCAGTTATCCAGTCTGCAGACCTGCAATACTGAAGGAGTTTCAAACATTCCAATATTCGATCTGTATTTGAAGCATATCAGTTTCTGCATGTGAGTGGCTAGCACACCATGCATCACGATGTCATCCTGGTTCTGAGGAACAACGGCTTCCAATTTAAAGAATAAAACACCCTCCAGCTGAAAAAAATTCTCACATTACAATATGTTTGAAAGAATCTATTCCAGTTGTGGTTGGTTGTCTATGAGAAATCTTTTTCATACAGGGCACGGGGAGGGGGGAGATTGAACATTCCCATGTGAAAGTCTTGCAAGAGGAAAAAAAATAATGTGTTGCATTTTATACAAACTAGGTGAATTCAAAATGATGGATCATTTCAAAAATATTCATTATACTATTTACTTACATAAATGCAGTTGTATAAAAAGAAAAAAAAGGAATGCATTCACAATTGGTTTAAGTAATTTTCTCTTGGCAAACCACCATATAAAACAGGGGCGTCATGGCGCCACAAAACTCTGAATTGTGGTGGAGCATCATCGGTACACATGGCATTAATCTCTGTCTCGTTGCAGGAGACACCCTTGCTTGCATTAGCAGGCTGCCTCTTAAATATAAGATGGTGTAATGTAACTCAGGTTTAAATAACACAATAAATAAGACATAGTTCTCTTTAGTCTGTCTTTCTTACACATCTCATCCAATCCCTTTATTGTAAACTACTTCTTTGTTTATAAATTTTTATTAAAATAACAACATGTTTTTGGGTGAGGAATTTTCAACAGAGAATTTAAAGAAAGAAATATTCTGGGAGCAGACATAAAAAATAGTTAATTAATTAAACAGTTGAAAAACATTTATAAAAATTATCTAATGTATATGGTCATAGAATAATGCCATACTGCACATTCTTTTAGCAATCTAACAGTCCCAAATCTACTGTTTTATATCATTTCATGCTACTCATGACAAGGAGACTATTTAGCTGCCTTTAATGTCTTCTAATTAAATACTCAAAGCATTCTTAAATTCTTCTTTTTCCAAATATAGATATATTTAGAAATGACAGACTTTTTCAAATGCATTTTTCTATTGAACTGAAAAGCTTTCAGAAACTGTCCCCACTGAACATAATGACTATTTAAGGAAACAAGCTATTTATGTGGAAATATTAAGAGGGGTGATTTTGATAACCCACACTCAAGGCCAAAATAAGGATCATAGGGACTTTTGCTGAAGAAGTTAATGGAGGCCAGGCCATTGGCAAATGACCTTGAAATCCCTCGATGTAGCCTAAGATTGGCTTCTGCACAAGCTTATTATTAATGCAGACAGCTAGTTTATACCATGAAAAACACATGGTATCTCTCTCTGAAACCAGAGCTGTCACTCAGACACCCCTAGAAATAAACAAAAGCACCAGTAAGGCAGTGGTTTTGTTGGGGTTTTTTTTGCTTTAAGAAATATCACAAGCTTGATAATTATTATTTTATACTGTCTATGAAAACAAGAATCCTTTTTTATCTGCTTAATATAAGTTTTATGTATAGAAGTACATACTCAATAATTATCATACAATTACTATATATTATTAAAATGTCATATATCATCTTGTAACACTGATGATTCTGATTTTCCTCTCTGATTAGTACTGTCCTTGAGAAACATACCAAAAGTCTTTTGCTTTTAGGTGACTCAACATGATAAACAATTTTCTCTCATGCTCTGATATTTTTTAAAATTTTTATATCTTGCATATTACACATACACATATATACACGCTCACTCTAGCCAGTCAGATACATATTTGTGCTCACTTTATAATACAGAATCATTAGGGACTGGGCTGCATTGTGGGAAATTTAAAATCCATGTGTAGTTAAAGCAAGGTCAAAAAATAAAGCCTGTGAAGTTAAAAGTATTTTTGTGTTTTGGGTTTGTTGTTGTTTGAAAATGCATGTTTCAAATGAAAAGAAGAAAAAGAATCTCCTAATGGTAAAGCATTAACATACTTTTTCATATGAATAAAATCTGTAATCAGTTAGATAAGAGCAATGTGCCTTTTTTGGCATTTAATCAAACAATGAAATCATACACATATTTCCTGACACAAAAGACAAATGATGCAATAATCTGAAGGAGTTTCTCTATCTCCTTGGAACTTTGCATACTTGACTTGTTTTCCATATTTTGTGACTTTAAATGGTGGGAAAATTATATTAAAATGCTTGTAGCAGTTCCTCTAAACTAGCATCCTTTTTGTTTTATTGTATTTAATATAAAAGCAGCAATTATTTGATTTCAAAGTTATGAAAATATGTACCTTATGAGAAAACAAGCAATTTAAGCTTTAATTGGTGCCATTTTTCACAGAACTGGCAAGATTCTTGCATCCCTGGCACGTTGTTCTTCTATAAAACTGCAGAGCTGCCTTCAATGAATGTTTTACGAACGCGAAAGTTGTTATATGAAGGTATATGCATAGATGCCTGGAATCGAAGATTTCTGGTGGGAGTTATTTACCAAAGATGTATTTCATTTGTTACTGTGCATGTAACAACTCTTATTATTCTAAATGTTTCTCTCTTCTCAATAAGACTGTTCTCGGCTCCAGCCTAGGAAACATGAGGGCTTGTGTCTAAAGTAGAATGAGAGGGTGTGCTCTGATGAAGTAGAAATGAACACTTAGGAAAAAAAGTAAAAAGAAATTGTAATCCTGACTGAAAGGAAGCTGATTATGGGTTTCGTTAGAAGGCAGTATAGAATACACGACGGGCAGCTTGCCTTATAGAAGTTCTTACATGAACCGCACAGCTCTATATTTCTTAACATGTTAACTTAAGAAGGGTACCTTCATTTGTTCTGCTTAGATGGTGTACCACAAAGAGGTTTTCTTTTGAGGACAGCAGTTTTGTGTTTCTTAAGAAATGTTAAAATTCTATAATCACTAAGGTGGTTTGTGGTTGCCATATCTGGGGGTGGGGTAGGGTCTGTTGTTATTTCTCAAGCAGATGTGCATTGCTACTATCAAGGCTGCTTACCCATAGATGACAGGAGCAGTGGAAAGATTACATTCTTAAGCATCTAGAGATGATTTTTATATCAGTCAGATTTAGTGGGCTTTATTAAGTTTTTATTGGGTGCTAAGTGGGAATTATGGCATGCAATGACAGAAAATATGTAATGTATAATATATGTGATATTATATATTTGTCCCCTTTAATGACAATTTTTGTTAATATCAATGACTGATAGACACTAAGTGTGATTATAGCCTTGAAAGCTCACATCCCTAAAGTCTCATAAAACAGAGATCATTTATACTTTCCTCTTTAGGGAAGAAGGGAGTATTTAGAATGAGTCATTCACCATGGACACACAAGTAATGAGCATGCAGGATATAAAGTCCAGGTCTCTGTGACTCAGTCACTTCACCACACCTCTCTACTAGGAAATTAAAGCATGATAATAATGACCAAGAATGCTTTGAAAGCATGTTCGTGTTGACTATCCAAATTAATATTAACACACTACCGTTGTTGTGACTGAGCTGAGAGCCCTATCACTTATTACGATTATTGGTTCGATCCTATTTCCTCCCAAATGAAACACAGAGAGAGGCTATTCCAAACAATCTGCCCATTCCTGCCATTTTCCATGAATTAAAGGTTTTGTAAACACCTCAGTAAAAAACAAAGGCATCTATTGGTTTATGCATAGCTTCCACCTTTCCACTTACTAATTCACATATAGGTTTTCAAAAATAAAATAAAATAAAATAAAATAAACCTTTCCAAGACAGGAGCAAAAATACTAAAGGAAAAGTTAAAAGACATTTTTTTTTCTGAGAAATCATTATGCTGTGCTTTTTTTTCAGAAATATCTTTAGTCCCCAAATGTGTGCTAGATTATTCTAGTTTGAATTGTCTCTCCTTTGTTTTCCTTTTTTCTAACTTTTTGAAATTATTTTAATTATGTGTAAATGTGTGTATGTGAGTATGGGCTTCGCACCTGAGTGCAGCACCCAAAGATGCCAGGAAAGGGCATCAGATCACTTAAAACTAGAGTTACAGGTGATGTTGAGTTGTCCAATGTGAGTATTGGGATCAAACTCCTCAATGAGAGCAATGTGTGCTGCTAACGGCCAAGCTATCACTCCAGCCCTGTTTACTACTAGCACCTTGAGATCTCTGGCTTCCTAGCACGGACCTGGGGGACTTTGCATGGCAGGCATCTGCCAGTGTACCCTCCATCCCCTGCTACAGGAAGGCATTTCTTCTCACACCCAAGTCCAGAGTATGCCTTCATTTTTTTATCTATAAAGTGCAGGTAGTCAATATTTTAGACTTCTGAAAGATTCACAATTGCTGTGACAACTAATAAAGTCTACTTTTACAGCTCAGAAAGCATCTCAAATATGATACAAAAACTGGATGTGGTGAATTTCAATATGGCTGAATTTAGTACATTAAGACACATCTCTATTTCAAATAATTGTGTTTGTCACAGAATAATATTCTGCTCGATATTTTCAACCATTTTAAAATATAAAAATCATTCTTGTGGTTTGCAGACCATGTGAAAGTCAGCAGGTCAGCCTTGGGCAATGGGCCAAGTTTGTTGACCTCTCCTTTAGGCAATCAATGAATATTTGATGATTGGTTGACTAGCTACATAATTGTGAGAAATTAGCCTCTGTTTAGAATGAACACATGATGAGCCTACGCATATGATAAATGAAAGCTTGTGTCATGACATTTGATCTCCAATTTAGGAATAATTATAAAGGACAGGAAAAGTACTTCAGAGGTAGTAATTAGTAGACAAAGCCAAAATGATGCAGGACTACATAATCCATATCAAACTAAATATCTGGGAAAATCCAGAGTACATAGACTCACAAAACATAAAAGTATAGTATTTCATCCTCACAAACAGACTACAGTGGCCTTTTAGCTGATTCGGTGGCACCTGGCACTCCATCCTGTTTGATCTGTCTCTAAGGACAAGAGAGCACCAATTCCTATATCTGGACCTCTATGATCTTCAGTCATACTCACATTCATTAATTAATTATTTAAACACAATGGCTCCTGGACTTTCAAAAGCTGTCACCATGTGGCTCTGAACTAAATCCAATGACTTTTTAGCGTAAATGGATTGCTGTGCTCTGGTATTCATGTTATCAAGTTAAGAATTAAAGGTGATGAAGAAGCATCTTGCACAACAAAGCTGCTATCCATGTAGAGCTGCTGATGTAAGATGAGACTGAGGAACTAAGGAACAGGAGAGTGACAGAAATACATACTCTTGGCCCTTACCTTGCTTTTAAATCTCAAACTTCAGAAAAACAATTATTTCTCCACTTTAGTAAGTCATGCTGATAAATTAAGCAATGAGATTTTTAACACTTTACACCTCCTTGCCAATCAAATTGCTTGGAACGGCTAGACCTGCCTAAGAAACAGAGGCCATAATTTCCTCCCATATCCATGATATGTGAGCTTCCAGGAGATAGACAAATCCCTGGTCATTTCTCTATCTCCAGAGCAGGTCATTACAATAAAACAGAGAAGACTCGCTAACTTTACTTTTCAGGAAAACAAGGTTTGGGTATCTTTTGGAGTTTTATGAACTTTATAAACCCGATTCCATTTATAAAATTCAGGATTTAATCTCCCTTCTGGCCTGCAAATGCTTTCTACCCAGGAATGGTGTGTGCTGCTGCGATAGAGGAGATCACATAGCAGCCACTGTTGTGCTGAAATATGTTTGCCCCACCATGTCTGCCTCTCCACGGCCACCTCTCCTAGACGACCCCCACAAAACTTTTACAACAGCATGGAACAGGTCCTGGTACTCAAACTGCATTGAGCAGACAAATGACAAAATTTCCGATAGCCAAATGGCAAATGATCACAGTTGCTTAATTATAACAGTGAATAATGAGACACCAAGAGGTGAAATACTAGATGCCACTATGCAGGCCAAGATCTCTTCTCGCACTAGGTGTCAACTGCTGCGAGTCTTCCTTCTTCTCTGGCGTCTACAATCCAGCCTTACCCATCGGAGCCAGGATCACTCTCTGGCTTACTCTCCCTTATCCCTGTCTTCAGGTGTTTCTTATACCTCCTCCGGAGCTAAGTAAAACTTACAACTTTATGCAATGTGACAGTCAGAGGATATTACTAATAGTCCTGTTATTTCCTTTAGAATGACTCATGCCAAAAGTACAGGGAAGTTAAAGATATGAAGAAGTGTTACTGGATGAGTCATTAGGCATTTAGTGGTTGGGTTAGCACTGGTTCTTCAGAGGAACAGGATCGAGAGGACATAAGTATAAAAAAGTGATTGACTGGCTTGCATGATAGGAGTTGGGTAGTTCAACAGTAGTTATCTGTAATTAGAGGCAGAGAACATAGCAGTTGCCCAATGCCTCAACAGTCCCAATCAAGGGATGAAAATCCTGCATGATTTCTGGATAATCACAGGTGATAAGTCCACATTGAAGGGCTGAGGAAGCTACAGTCTGATGCAGTGTCCACAGCCAGTGGCAATAGCCTACACATGCTCCAAGAGAGAGGAGTTGGAGTTGTACTCACTCCTTTACCTTTCTTCTATCCAACACACACCAACCCATTTCACAGAGCTATGTACGTCTAGGAATGGTATTTCTCCTAAAGGCAGAGTTCCGTATGTCAATCCTCTCTGGAAGTGTACAATGAGAGGTGTTTCACCATCCCTAAATATCTCCTAATCTAGTCAAGTTGACGACAAACACCAACCATTACATTTGATGCTTCCTATTCAGTTATAAGTGTTTATAAGAGATAATAATAGATGTTAGTTGGAATTAAAAGGATTAAACAGATCTGGACAACTTCATCATATCATGAGCTCAGACTAGACAACTCATAGATAAAATTTATTGGTTTCATAGTTATAGAACATGACAAGTACTGTGCTAAGGAGGTCTTCCATTCCCTAGCAAATCTCAGGTCCAAGCCAATATTACAAAACGGTATTGACTGCTGTAAAAGGATTCTGTACAATACATTAAGAGTTTCTGATGGAGAGGAAATTAATGCAGCTGGAATATTGAGCCGACTTCCTAGAAGCAATAAGTCTCCACTCAAGCCTTAGTACTTGAGGAGGAGCTCATTGAACACAAATGTAGACGAGAGATGGTCTGGCCAGGTGATGCAGCACAGTTAGTTTTCCATGCTTTCTAGATTTGCCACTCTGAGGACCAGAAACATGTCAACTAAAGACAGATATTGATTCACAAGTCTCAACTGTTTCTAAAAACAGAATTGTAGTAGATGAATATGATTGACACAATTACATAGTGATGTATGCTATTCTTTGGGTCCTAATCTTAACCAGAAAAATATGACAGTATAATCTTTCCTACCCCAGACTTTGTATCTCTCCTTCCAGATGCTCAGCTGCTGAAGACCCTTCATGATCACCCTCCTATTATCCAGACAGTAAGGAAGCTATGTACAGATATAGATATGGACCTAAATATATCTGGGGCTTGATTACAGGACCTTGAATGTAGGGCTTGCATTTGGCAACCAAGCGTTCTACTGCTGAGTACTGTTTATACTTGGTATTTTGAGTCAGGCTTTCACCAAGTTGCCCAGGTGAGTCTTGAACTCACTCTAGTCCAGGGATGAAAGCTTTAAAAGTGTTATCTTACTGACTAGACATCTTTAGCAACTGTCACATGGCACCACTTCTGCTGCATCCACTATTTTCTGGTGACTTTAAATATTGTATTTTATTATGTCTCCAAGAATTCCATACAATGTGAGTATCCAAGTTCTTCACCCTATGTCCCCTCAAATCCACACCCACCTCCTAAAGTGTTGTCCATTTATAAAAAAAAAAAACTTAAGTCTAATTTTTGTTGCCCATATAGACATCTGTGTGGGGCCATTCACTGGAGAGTGATCAGTCTTACAGGGGCCACACCTTTAAAGAAAATTTACTCTACTTCCTCCAGAAACCATCAACTTTCAATATCTCTTTAACTGGGGGTAGGGTCTCCGGAGTTTATGCCCATCTGTACTAGAATATTGACTGGATTGCCCTTGTGCTGGTCTTATGCAGGTAACCACAGCTACAGTGAGTTCATAGATGAGTGGTCCTGCCATGCCAAAAAGACACTATTTCACTCTGGCTCTCTTCAATCTCTTTACAATATTCCTGGCTCTTCTTCCACAATAGTCCTTGAGCCTTGGGGAGAGTGACATAGATGTTCTATTTGTGGCTGAACACTTCACTGGCACCTATTCTCTGCATATTGATAAGTTGTGAGTTTCTGCATCAACCATTTTCTGCTACACAAAGAAACTTCTCTGGAAAGGTATGAGAGAGGCACTAATTTACGGGTACAGAGTTATGTAGAGGAGCATTTTATACTATGTCTATTTAGCAGAATAGCAATAGTAGGTTCAGCCCTATGAACTATGAACTCCCAACTATGGATCCTTGGTTTAAATGTGCAGTACAAGGCATGCTTTTCCTCACATGGAACAGGCCTTAAAACCTATCAGGAATCAGTTGGTTACTCGTCTAATATTTGTGTCGCTAGTGCATTTATGGCACTTTCCAAGAAAATACCACCTTGATTTCTCAATGTCCTGTGGACAAAGTATGGGGAATCTTCAACAGTAGGAACTTACCACCAAGTTCTAGTAGATAACCAAAATCTATGGCAGTAGGCTATGTTGTATATGGGGTCTCCAGGACACCCCTGACCAATAGCTTCAAGGGAGGCATCCCACACTTGGCACTGGGCTTCTTAGTTGCAATTTATGGCTTCTGGAAGAAGCATTATCTTCTGTGTAGGGTAACTCCAATTAATTTTTTAACATGTGTGTATGTGTGTGTGTGCGTGCATGCACATGTGTGCATGTGTGCATGCATGTGCATCTATCTGTGTAGTCAGAACTGTGTCAAACTATTGGGAATCATTTATTTTGCCCCCTTGTAAGATCCATAGATGAAACTCAAAATATCAAGGCTGTAAGCAAGCACATCTATTGGTGAAGCTATTTTACTAGTACTCCCCTCCTGGTCTTGATCTTAACTGCACTGGTCTTTAGTGTCATCTGTTGTTACATAGAGGGAGATTTTTTCCTTATGGTAATGACATTTCACCAAATACCAAGTCTACCATACAGGTCAGGCTCCTCTAACATATTATGGAAAAGTTCTGAAGTGAGGATAGTGTTCTTCCTGAAAGACAGACTATGTGTAGTTTCAACTTGTACAGGTAGGAGTAATTTTGGAAATGTACATTTTTCCTGACTTCCCACCCATCTCATCCTCCCATTAGGCAGTGTAGAACTTGTCACTGCATTTCTGGCTAAATGCTATTTAAAATCTTTCCTGGATGCAACATTTTAATTATTAAGAATATGCTGCCATTTCACTCTTACAATTATGTGTCCTACCTAAAGATAAGGGAAAGTCACCCCCCAGCCGCCAAAGATAGGCACACACACACGCGTGCGCAAACATGTACACACACATGCACGCACGTGCACACACACACGTGCACGCCTTATTAAAAGTGAGTATTTGAACAATTACCTCTAGACAGGGAAAGGGTAATCCTGCAGAAGGAGTAACATAGGAAAAGGTATAAATGACAATTTTCACATAACCACAGGAAGCATAGTGACATGAGTTTTCAAACCAGTTTCAACCAGCTTAAAAAATTAACAACCAGAGTCAACTAGAGCTAAAAATAAGTAAAGAAAATATAGAGATAACATAATGCATGTGTGAACTTGCCAAGAAAATATTTTTTAAAAAAAATTGGAGACTTTTCAAGTTAATTTGAAAAGGAAAGTCCTTTTTTTCTCATCAGATTATCAAGAGTGTGGAAGGAAGAAGTTTTAATTTGTCTTATTTTTTATTTGTATGTGCATGGGAGTAGTATATGTGAACATGAGTGCATGTGCCCAAAGATGCAAGAGGCATCCAATAACCTGGAGCTGCTGTTATGGGAAGTTGTGTACTGCCCAACTTCAGCTCTGAGAATTGAAGTTGGGCCTCTCAAAGAGCAGTGTGTGCTCTTAACCACTGAGCCACCTTTCCGGGCCTTACATTTCCAATTAGCACTGTAAAATTATTTGAAGAGAAATAAGCAAACTTAAAACTGCAGCTTCGAATGCTGAAATACTGTAAAGTCAAACTTTGAAATGCCCTCAGAAGCATGATGGGAACAATGCAATATGATCAAAATATGCACCTATAAACACTATGGCTCTACGACATGATAAACCTTATCAAGTATTTGTGTATTGATATAGCCTGCCAGCAGCAGCAAGGTCCCTTGGCCTGCAAGGGGCCCTGATCCTC
>LOJH01028058.1:0-12865 GCA_001685095.1 Ellobius talpinus
GGGACAGAAACCCCAACAAACCAGCCCTTAATGTTACAGTCGGTAAATGGCTATTTCCAACAGCAAAGTGTAAGTCCCGAGAGGACAAGTGTTGGGATGCTTTTGCTCAGCTCTGGGTTCCCATGAAGTGGACAGTGACATTAAATGTTTATCTTGCAATTGTAATTCCTCTTGTTGAGTTGTTTCTATGTGTTAGCAAGTTCATTCATGCATTAAAGCTCCAGCCCTTTGGGTACCAGAGCTCTACCAGCTGAAAATATCCTTTTAATGGGAGGAAAACATTTGGGATTCATTTCTCATTGGTTCCATCTTATTTTGGTTTTAGGGTATTTTGTTGTTGTTGTTATTGTTTACTTGTTTGTTTGAGGCAGATTTTCTCTGTGTAACAGCCATGGTTATCCTGGAACTCACTTTGTAGACCAGGCAGATCTTGAACTCACAGAGATCTATCTGCCTCTGCCCCCTGCCACCACCCCAAGTGCTGGGATTAAAGGCATGCATTAACCACAGCTGGCAATACCACTCACTTCAGTCTATATTTCATTTGAACAATCAAATGATTTTATTGTATCCCCACCATCACTACAACACAATCCTATTTTAAAATGTTTCTGTTGTTCCACATCCATTGCACTTATGTTGTAACTAATCTTTGTTTCCTTCCTCAACTTCAGGTAATTACTGACATTATTTCTCTACAGATCCCCCTTTTCTGGACACTACAGATAAGTGCATTCATACAACTATGTTGTTTTCATGGCTGGCTGTCTTTTCAACATACAATATTTTGGGGATTTCATCCATGTTGCAGCGTGCATTAGTACTTTATTAATTCAACTGTATTTTTGATGGATTCTGTTATGTCTGTGTTCCTCTCATCTACCCATTTACTACTGACTTTTGAATATTCACATAGAAGCCTTTCCTCAGGCATGCATTCTGTCTAAGCCTGGATTTGCCGAGTCACAGGGCAGCTGTGTGCTTTTCTTTAAGAACTCACCAAATGGTTTTCTACAGTGGAGGCAAAGTTCTCCTCCTGCCAGCCAGACATGAAGAACCCCTCCCCATCTCCATCAACACTCACTGTGATCCACTTTTGTAACTATTGTCCTCATAGCTGTGTTTAGATGGCCACCTCCCTAGTGCCTAATGGTGTTGAACATTTTTCACGTGTCCATTAGTCATTTATATATCTTACGCGGTGAACTATCTATTCATATCTTTTGCTTTTCTTGGTGCTTTTTGGGTGTAAGAGTTCTTCATGTATTCTGGATAAATTTTTTGTCAGATATTTATCTTTCAGGTGTTCTCTCATTTTCTGTCCCTTTCCCCAGTAATAGTCTCTGAAGCACAAAGGGTTTGGATTTTTGACAAATTCCTGTTTCTCCTCATTTTCATTTGTAGATTGTTCTTTTGGTATTATATTTAACAGCTCTTTGCCTAACATAAAGCTGCAATGATTTTCTTGTCTTCTTATAAAAGTTCTATAATTTCAACTCTAAACCTGAGAATCATGATGGGTTGAGCTTGTGTTTGGACTTACCCCTCCATCTTTGCCTGAAATCATTTGATGACTTACATGCTAGTTCTGGGTTCTCAGTCCTATTCTTTGTGCCTATCCACATTGGCTCATGCCAGTGTTACACTGCCTAATTAAAGTATTTCTTGGGAAGCAAAGTTTAAGAGTCACCTTGATGGAGAAAGATTCAGAGGCTAGAGTTGTGAGAACATCTGCGATATGGAAATTTGGTACAACTTTGGGGAGTCATGCTCTAGCTCAGGCCAAGAAGAAAGGAGTGTGGAACCTGCGAGCCAGCCAGGAGACACTTTGCCAGGCTAAGACAGAGTCATCTAGTCTCATCTCTAGAAAGTAATAAATCTGGGGTTTTCAACCCATGATGTATCAAGTTTCTCACTTTGTATTACCAATCAATGGTTTTCAAACTAGCAGGGTAGCTTCCAGAGTTGTTTACTGTCATAGTACAGGATGTTCCATAGCATAGCCAAACAGGATTCATTGGCTCATTCTTTCACTCATTCACTAGATATTTGGCAATGTCTCCTGTGTATCAAGCATGGTACCGGCAAAACATATACTGAATAAAACTCTTGGTTTTGTGAAATTTATAGGGCTTTTTCCTTGAATATCAGTTGTATACATCATCTCTCATACACATTTGCAAGATTTAAGTGCAATGGTGCCAGAGGAAGGAAGGAATGAACACACAATCCACATAGATACCAAGAATTTCTATTACTTTTTTCAAAAAAAACCAAGGCAGAATAAACAGAGGTATTCTCAAAAGAAATAAGTGTCATAGAGTGCTAATTTTTTAACATTTATTTATCATGTGTATGTGTGTGGGCCTATACATGCCACCCAATGCATATGTAGAGGTCAGGTGACAATTTGCTTTAGTTAGGAAATGAAGATCAAACTTTGGTCATCAGGCTTATAACAATCACTTTTATCAGCTGTACCATCTCACTGGCTCACAGTGCTAAATATTATGCATGACCCAGAAGCTTCAGATACATTCAGGTTCCGGTTAACACTTTATTTTTTCTCAGCTCCAATAAGTTCTGCTCACTGCTTCTTGTGATATGCTTGCTGAATCCTGTAGACATTTCTCCCAACTGTCTGGCAGGATGTGAAATGTTATCAAAGCAGGGGACTGGAATGATGCTGAAAAGATAGAGAGGAGGAGGTAAGATGTTTAATTCTGGGTTTCAGTCTTCCATGGTTACTGAGCAACCTGGACAGCCCAACTCCCAGGTATCCTCAGGTCATACATGACTGTAGCTGCTATGGGATAATGCTTTTATACTCTGTAAATATTTGTTACTCATATTGGTTTAATAAAACACTGATTGGTCATTAACCAGGCAGGAAGTATAGGCAGGGCAACCAGACTAAGAGAATTCTGGGAAGAAGAAAGGAGAGACACAGTCACCAGCCAGATGGAGAGTAAGCAAAATGAGAATGTCTCACTGAAAGAAGGTACCAAACCACATGCCTAAACACAGACAAGAATTATGGGTTAATTTAAGCTGTAAGAGCTAACTAATAATAAACCTGAGCCAATAGGCCAAAGAGTTTATAATTAATATAAGCCTCTGTGTGTTTCTNGCAGGAAGTATAGGCAGGGCAACCAGACTAAGAGAATTCTGGGAAGAAGAAAGGAGAGACACAGTCACCAGCCAGATGGAGAGTAAGCAAAATGAGAATGTCTCACTGAAAGAAGGTACCAAACCACATGCCTAAACACAGACAAGAATTATGGGTTAATTTAAGCTGTAAGAGCTAACTAATAATAAACCTGAGCCAATAGGCCAAAGAGTTTATAATTAATATAAGCCTCTGTGTGTTTCTTTGGGACTGAATGGCTGTGGGACCTGGAGGGACAGAAACTTCCATCTACATGCAGATGATA
Source organism: Ellobius talpinus (assembly GCA_001685095.1). Taxonomy (NCBI): domain Eukaryota; kingdom Metazoa; phylum Chordata; class Mammalia; order Rodentia; family Cricetidae; genus Ellobius; species Ellobius talpinus. The sequence goes on from LOJH01028058.1 coordinate 3,435, forward strand.
CTGAGCAATGTTCATCCTCTTGAACGAGACGGCAGCATGCCAGGCCTAGAGACCACTATAGTCTGTCTCCCATAGCAAGCTGCTTCTCTGGGAGACTCTTTGTATGAGTTACTTTTCTTGTCACTGGAACAAAATGCCATGAAACACAGCCTGGAGAAAGAAAGGTCTGCTCGAGAACACAGTCCATCACAGTAAGGAAAGAATGGCAGCAGGAGCCTGAGGTGGTTGATCCCATGGCATATGTAGTCAGGAAGCAGGGAGAGATGAATGCGGCCTTGGCATACCTCTACTTTTTATTCAGTCTGGGGCCCACATTTAAGGCAGGTCTATATCCCTCTCCCCACCCAGTTAAACCTTTCTGGAAACACCTTTATAGATGAGCCTAGTAGTGTATTCACATGGCAATAGTAAATCTACCAAGTAGACCATCAAGACCAACCTTACATCTCCCAGGAGGCTGCCCATGGCCTCCTGTACCAGGTTTTTCTATAACTCCCAGAAGCCTTGTTCCACCAAATCCCCCTGACCTCCTGCAGCATGTAGGAGACCCCAGATTTCCTTGCTCAGGACTTTCTAGAAGCTCCACTCCAGAACTTTCTGTACCAACCTCACTGAAGAGAATGGCATCTCGACCCTGCTATAACTAAGTCCTCTCCTGATCATAAACACCTCCACTAAAGAAGAAAGGCAACTTGAGGGAAAAAAAATCCTCAAGCATCAACAGACTACTCTATATGTTCAAGTCCCAGCACCAAAACAAAGGAGTCAAGGCAGTATGTCTCCTACATACATAATAATGGTCCCTGATAGGAATTACCTAGAAGAGTTACAAGACAAAGAATTCAAAAGAATGATTACAGCCACATACAAAAAATCCTGAACAATGAAAGAACTATAGGGATCACCATATATGATTTCAACACTTACTACAAAACTATAAACAAATACAGTGACCAATGAAATAAAATTGAAGACCCAGGTATAATTATACTCACTTATACTCTCCTGGTTTTTGACAAAGAAATCAAAGATACACAATGAAGAAAAGGCAAAATCTTCAACAAATGGTGCTGGTCAAACCAGATAGCTACATGTAGAAGAATGAACTCAATCCATATCTATGGTTTATCTATGACTGTCTTAGTTAGGATTTCTAATGCTGTGAAGAGATCATGCCCCCACAGCAACGCTCATAAAGAAAAACACTTAACTGGGGAGGCTGGCATAAAGTTCAGAGGGTCAGTCATTATCATCATGGTAGAGGGCATGGTAGTATACCGGCAGACATGGTGCTGGCTACAACTTGATCAAAAGACAACAAGAAGTTCCTCTTGACACTCAGCAAAGCTTAAGCTAAAGAGACCTCAAACTCTGCCTCCACAGTAACACATCTTCTTCACCAAGGTCACACCTCCTTCCACAAGGCCACACCTCCCAATAGTGCCAACCCTATGATCTTATGGGGCCAATTACACTCAAACTATCACACTTACCTTGCACAAAATTCCAAGTGGATCAAGGACTTCAATGTAAAACCTGAAATGATGAATCTTCCTTTTTGGTCAAGAAACAAAGGATGAAGAAAGCATCACTGTAGGTCCCACAATCACCTTTAAGGGCATGGCACGCACGGCATAAAGATCTCCGCCAGACCCTACCGCTTAAAGACTGCACCCACTCCCAAAATCTCCATCCTGAAGGTCCAGGCCCCAGCATAAGGGCCTCTGGAGGACCTTCAAACCTAGAAATAGATCTACCAAAGGACCCAGCTATCCCATTCCTGAGGATCACTGTGGCCCAGAGGTGGTATTTGGCAGGGCGTGGATATTCAGGCTGAGGTCCATATAAGCAAGACTCTGACAACATCGTAGGATGGAGTCACAGATAACAGTCATCTGAACTTGTGCACTGGGTTCCAGACATTAAAGGTAAGCATGCTTCTTAAATTCTCAACACTTAAGGGATATCATATTCTACCTCACTAACTCATTCTCTTATTCCTTCACTCATTCACCACACGTTTCTTTAATACTAACTACACCAGACCTTGAGGAGAGAGTAAGGACTACATTTCAAATTATAGGTGCAGGAAAGGGCTTTCTGAATAGGACCCTGATAGTGCAGGAGTTAGATCTACAATTGACAAATGGGACCCCAGGAAGCCAAAAATCTTCTGAGGACAAAGGCCACATTATTAAAGTGAAAAGGCAGCTTTCAGGATGGAAAAGAAATCTTTACCAATTATGCATCTGACAGTGGGTTAATGTCTATAATATACAAAGAACCAAGAAAACAAACAACTCAATTAAAAATTAGAGCATGCAACTAAGCAGAGTTCTCCAAAAAGAATTACAAATGGCTGAAAAAGTATCTTTAAAAATTGTTCACCTCCTTAAACATTGGGAAGATGCAAACTAAGACTCCTTTGAGAGCTTTTTCATTTCAGTTAGAATGGCTAAGGTTATTTTTAAGACAACAAATTCAGGCTTAGATATGGGGGAAGCAGAAAATGTATTCCTTGGTGGTGGGAATGGAAACTGGGCAGCCACTGTGGAAATCAGTGTGGAAATAGATCTGCCCCATGACCAAGCTATCTTGCTCCTGGGCGTAGTCCCAAATCTCTCTATATCCTACTACAGAGATACTTGCTCATCCCTTTTCATTGCAGCATTTGACACAATAGTAACAGAAGGAGCCCAGATATCCATTTTCTGAATGGATAATATGTTGTGCACACTTCAATGGGATAGTATTTAGCTATAAAGAAAAATGAAATTATGAACATTTCATGTAAATAGATGGAGTTGGAAATAATCATTGTGAGGAAACCCAGACCAAGAAGAAAGACAAATGCTGCCTGTTCTCCCTCACACGTGGCTAGATACTAGATTTAAATCTTCAGGTATGCGTGTTTGAATTGGAGTACCCACAGTATTCACAATCTAGTAAGGGTCCATTGGAGGGCAGTTCAAAGGAAAGGGGATACAGTACAGCTGAATGAGTTCTTGAGGAAATGCAGGATGGAGGGAGAAGATGACGAGAAGGAGCACTTGGTAAGGAGAAACCATCAGTTCACATCGGTTCATGCTGTGAAACTCTGAGCTCATTCCACAGCCTGTGTCCTCCAAGGAGCCCACAATGGATCAGGACTTCTCAAGGCTCTGCAATGCTTACATTCAGTAGCAGCGCTGGTGAAAAATTGATGCTGTGGTCTCAAAGAGCTGATTTCAGTTTTCTCTCAGCTCAGGTTTGCTTTAGGGTTGAGATGAGTGGGTAGGATAGATCCAAAGCAAAATTTTTGCCCCTGGGATTTATACACACAAAAGATGCTCGTAACGGAGTGACTGGCATGATGCTTCCTTTCCACAGCTTATGCCTGGGAGCTGTTGTGATGTGCAAGAGATCCTTTAGGCTCCTGGCTTCTATATTTGCCCATTCTTCATTCGCGCCCTGTTTGTAAAGGGAAAACTCTGGTCTGGTTACTGCGGTGCCTGGTTCACATGATGGCTTAGCCATATTCTAAATGTGTGATGTTGACTAAACACAACAATCTTCAGTCCCATGATCTATACAATAGGTACAGTAATGAGAATCAAATGAGTTAGTGGATAAAATACTCTGATAAATAACTACCTCATAGTGTGCTTTGTGTCATGTTATAACAATACAAATGGTGCCACATGTCTAAATGCTGCAAGGAATAATGGTGGTCACAATAATAACCGTGATGATAAATACAGTGTAATCTTATTACATATCTTGGTCACATATTTATGCGACAAATCTCAGCTAATTGTTTAATCACATAGGTAATATTTCCCTGATGGAGATGAGGGCAAGAAAGCTTAGGCAGATTAAGCCCCAAGCCATAGTTAGCCAGTGGCAGAGCTTAGCATTTCATGTGTGACTGTGTACCAGGAATTTATAGTGCTTCTGGTTTACCCATCCTGTATGCTGCATGTTGCAAGGCATTATTGCAGAATTTCATTTCACGTGTTTTATTTATGCTCCTGCTTCTCTTTCCAGCCTTAGACTGCACAAAGAAAGACCTTCTAGTCATTTCTATTTAAGTTACAACAGGCTTGCGTAGTTGTAATGTTCTCATGCTCACACTCCTCCCAGGATGGGGGAAGATGTTTACCCCTCTGCCTGCATTCTTTCTCTCCTCCTCCTCCTCCTTCTTCATCAACTTCTTACTTCCCCCTTTCAGACAAGGCTGCTGCCTAAAGAGAATGTAGGCTGCATTTCTTACTAAGTCAAGGGTCCCGGTCTGGACATGGACCTCCTTGGTGGAACACATCTCCTTCTAGTTCCTACAATGGCCTATGAAGTGGCCATCCACAGAGCTGCAAGCCATGAAATCACAGGTAATTGGCTCATTCTTACTAATTCCCACTAAGGCTCCCAGTGGTTTGGTAGTCAACCATCTCTTTCTCTAGGACACATTCTTTTGTTGTAATATCTGTGGTCTCGCAGATCATAGACCACTTACCACTCTTGTAATCATTCCAATTGTTTATTATTACAACTGTTAACTGATCTCTGTGTCTATTTTTGTGTGAGTACCATGCCAGTTTTTTTTTCCTATGGCTCTGTAGTATAACTGGAAATCAGGTATGGTGATGCCATCAGCTTTGCTCTTTCTGCTTTGGATATCTGGGGTCCTTTGTGCTTCCTTATGAATTTTAGGATTTTTTTTATTTCTGTGAAGAGTATCATCAGATAATTCCAATTAGTATTGGGGTTGCATTGAATCAATAGATCATTTGGTAATATAATCATTTTTACTATATAGATACATAAAAACATTAATACATGATATAAAAGCAAATAGTCTGGGGGAAGGAACACTAGCAGGGGAGATAAAGGAGGGGAGGTACAAGGATGAATTTGGTCAAAGAATATGATACACTATTAATCAATTGTTCCTATGGAACACCTCATCATGCACAATGAATATAAACCAATAAAAATTATCCTGGTGTGGCAGCACACACCTTTAATTCCAGCACTTGTGAGACTGAAGCAGGGAGACAGGCAAGTTCTAGGCCAAGCAGAGATGCATAGTGAGATCCTACCTACAAAAAAAGTAAAACAAAAATAAAAACCAAATTATCAGGTGTGCTCTTGCCTCTACTGTCTGGATACCCCAACTGTTAATGTTTGCCACTTGTTTTACTTTCTTCCTGCTTAACCTTTGTCAAAATACAGAACAAATGAAAGTTGCCTAGGGAGTGGTCACAAAGTGAATGAGCCTGATTTTGGAGGCATCACTTGGCCCTCTTCCCATTGCACCCTCTGCTCAGTAAGGGAAGCTACAGAGCAGATACACCCGCTATACACAAGCCTCTCCAAGTACTCAAAAGCTGCCTCTACCTAAATGGTAAGGAACCCACTTCCAGGCCCTGCTTGATGCCCTCCATCCCCAGATTTATTTCCCAAAGACGACATAGACTTGGTCAAGCTATCGACTAGAGGTTGCTGTTGGCAGGGCATAGATATTCAGACTGAAGTCCATATACCTATGCAAGACTTTGACAGTGTTGGATGGAGCCACAGTGAACTGTCACCTGAATTCTTGTCCTGGGCTCCAGACTTTAAAGGTTAAGCATGTTCCTTGAACTCTCAATATGTAAGGAACATCATAGTCTACCCCACTCATCTATTGTCTTATTCATTTATTAATTAATTCATTCATTCATTAGGTATTTCCTGAATACTAACCACACCAAACTCTTAGGTCCAGAAAGTCTTCCCAACAACAAATAAACCTAAAGCTATAAACACATTTAGTTAAGATTCAGATTGATTCTGGCATCCAAGTCTTGCTTGAACACTATACTATCTTATAGACTATGAAGCCAAAAACTGTAATATATATCTATATCTATCTATTTATCTATCTATCTATCTATATAATAACTGAATTGTTTTAATCTTTTCTGTATACTTCTACTACTTCCAACCCGACCCTACACTAACCATTGTCTAACAGAATGGCTAGGTGTACACATAGGAAAATCTACATAGGAGGCATCCATGACAGATGGTATATGACCACATAAATTAAGAGCCACCAAGGACCGCAAGCTGGTTAAGGGTCTGGGGAACTGGATGTGTGAGATCTTGCTGGAGAGACACCTCGCACAACAAAACATAAGTATCTTCCCAGTCCAGGTGGGCCCAGCTCCTGCACCTGCTGCATGAGATGTTTTTGAGCTACGAGGTCTAGACTAACCCTGTGTTTCCCAGAGGAGTTAATTCCCTGATTGAAGGTAACTGGTTCAGTAGCACATGTTGCATTGGCTTCCTTCTCTTCCTTGTCTCACTTCTGTCCTGCTCTCACTGATGTCTCCTAGTATCTCCTCTCAAGCAAAGGAACTTGTATTCAGTTCTTTGTCTTAGAGGAAGATAACAAACCCAAAATCTTTGTTTACCTTTCATGTTATAGAATATGGCATTTCGTTTCCAATCAAACATTTAAAGATCTGAAGTAAAAGACAAAACAAGGCAACTGTTTTCCCTTGAGCAAATTTTGGGGAATTCTGCTTGTTTTCATTTAGTGTTAATTGTCCATGAATTTGTCTAGACTGTTTATTACTCAGGCTTTTCTAGTTGTAATTAATAAAAACCCAGTTAAGATGGAACAGATCTTGAAAAGGAGGATTGCACACCTATTGCATGGCCTCCAGGGGCTCTTGTGCTGAGAGCTGGATCTTCTGAATGGATCTGCTGGGAGTGGGTGATAGGGCCTGGTTGAGTTATGTCAAGTGTGCCAGGCCCTTAAATCAGATTGTGATACACACTATGATACGTTCTTAATCCTTTTGCTTGTTTGCCCACCAATAAGTAAACCCTTAGTCTCACCACATTCTCTTGCTATTGTGTGCCGCCACAACTCCAAAGCCATGGGATCAAACAATCATGCAATCATGGATTGGAAACTATAAAACTGCTCACCATAATTCTTTTATCAGATCACTTGATTTTTCTCAAATACACACACACACACACACACACACACAGGGGGAGAGTCACAGAAGATTGCTAAGATCTGAGAGCATCTCATTTGGACAGAGTCTAATTTGTACATTTAAATGATACTGTCTGCTTCTAAGGCGGGGGGGTCAGCTTCCAAATAGACATATAATTTACAGCACATAAATGCCACCACCCAATACCAGTTCAAGGAAAGAGGTCACATGTGAAATGCTTTAACAAAGAGAAAGGGCAAAAAAAAGAAAGAATTTTAACTCTCTCCTGTCATTCCTGATGAATATTGCCTCTGTGGGGCAGGCAGGAATGCTGGACCATTTTGGATGACCTTGAAAGTTTAGCTTTAGTATGTGTTATCTTTAAGGATGCATAGGTAGAGGGCCAGCTTTCCCATATTTTCCCATATCCCAGATTTCCCATAATATCTTCCCAGGTGACAGTAGGTCATTAATTGATGAAATATTGAGAAACTGCCTACTATATTGAAGGAGCTTTTAATCAGGGTGTGATTCAAATTAGCTATTATTGTTGTTCTAATCCGCTATGTGCTGGTTCTCATTAAAATAATAAACTTGGCAAAGATGTGGAGGTGCTTCAATAGGTAAAGTGCTTACTTACCCTGTATGCATAAGGACCTGAGTTCAATCCCCTAGAACCCACATAAAAAAGTCAGGTGTGGAGTCATGCATTTATAATCCCAGCACTGGGAGGCTGAGAAACACATTTCCCAAGAGCTTGCTTGCCAGTCAACCTAGCCCAGACCAAGGAGAGGGTGGTCCCTACAGAAAAACACGCAAATACTCGTGATTCGCACATATGGTGTCACTGGGCTTATTTTAGTGGGAAGGTATCCCAATAGGATTAGGTTAAATACCAGTTATTTGCAGAGAGGCCCAGTATCAAAAACCATATTTATTCCTGAAGGTAAAATTACACATCTTTTGAACATAAAGCACCAGGCAGAGGCCAGACTCCTAAGCTTGGAGGAAATGGTCCAAACTAAGAGATGTATGAGTCTGAATTTCAGTTAGTTTACTTATAAGGTGCAGCAAAAGGGACACTCACTTAATCCCATTTCTGTGCCTTAGGAAAGCCACAGCTTTGAACACTAGCCAGCCTGCTTCTTCAGTTGAATTCGTGTTTGTTTCTGTGAGGCTTGCTAACTTGGTGACAAGCCCTTACCTTTATTGAAATCATACATATGTAATAAAGATCTTGGATTGAGTCAGTTTATGCATTTGGGATCAGTGCACCAAGTGATTCTGAGTAGGACTCAGGTTATGAACAAGAAAGACTGGGCTTTGGGTTCCCAGGCCCTCAATTTTCAGTTTGGGCTGACCCTAGTGCTAAACACCATATTTGCCTTTCTTCCTTCATTTCCAGAACACAGGCCTTGATGGTATCATCCTTGTGGGATTTCATTAGGGACAGCAAGTAAGAAACATAGAAAAATCACTCCAAGTATTTCAAAAGGGCCTAAAGGAAATAGCTCAGTTGGGAATATGCTTGTGGGGCAAGCATGGGTGCCTGGCTTCAATCCCCAGCACCACATAAAAGTCAGGCACAGCTCATGTTTATAATCTCAGTATTGGGAAGGCAGACCCAAGAGGGTCCTTAATGATTACCAGCTAGCCAGTCCAGCCAGACTGGTGAACTCCAGATTCATGAGAGATCCTATGTCCAAAATAAGGCAGCAAGTGATTAAGGAGGATCCCCAACCTTGACCTCTGGCCGCTACCGATGTGCACACACATGTAACACACAAGCACATATATACATGGCACTATTGCAATGGCCATCAGAACAATCCCACTTCACAGATGAGAAAGCTGAAGACAAGATGCTGAGGAGGAGCAAAGTGTCTATTGACTGAAGTGGAGTTTATCTTAGAGCCTGTAATCACTGTGTTCCCAAAATATTCAGAAAAACTGGATGAGGCTACACTTGGGTCAGTTTGGACTGAGCACATACTCCCAAATAGAAATAGAATCTAAGAATTTGTAGCTGTTTTCTACATGCCGTAATTCAGTGGAACCAGCCTAAAGATCCATGGGACCACAAAGGTTTGTTCTTAGCTGATTCTTTTCTAACTTTGCTCCCTGTGGGAGCCATGGGAGATGGGAGGTCATTGCTCAGCTCACACAAGTAAGCACACGTTTAGAATTTATGAGATTTGAAAATCAAATCTTGGAAAAATGAACACAAGGTCTTGAAAAGTGCAAAAGCAGTAGCAATAAGGGAATATGTCTGTCAGGGATGCCTTAAGGATCAAATAAGACAACATATACAGAGTGTTTCTAAGTGCAGACAGGCTGCCAATGAGCAAAAAACACTTTAAGTGGTTGCTGTGCAAGAAGAAAAGCAACTCAGAGCAACTGGGGAAAACCTAGTCCAACAGAAAACAGGCAAACACACACACACACACACACACACAC